>VZRH01006713.1:0-16412 GCA_013397555.1 Urocynchramus pylzowi | reverse complement strand
TATATATTCCCCATCCCTGGAAGCATTCAAAGGCAGGTTGGATGGGGCCTTCAGCATCCTGATCTAGTGACATCCTTACCCATGGTGAGGTGATTTGAACTAGATGATCTTTAAGGTCCTTTCTAACCAAAACCATCCTATGGCTCTATGAGGATTTGGCAGATTGTTATTCAGCGCTGTGGGACCATCAGCCTCACTCCTCTCTGCCTCACTCAAAGGTAGTGCTCTGCTCTACAGAATGCTTTTCCTCTAAATGGACTGCAGTCCTACAGTAACTCTGTACTCTTGCCATTTGACTCCTGCTAGACTGATGAAGTTCAAAGTAACCTGTTTAAATGAACCAAAACTGTAGGTGTTGGGTAGGAAACCACGCTTACAGCCCTTCTCTGCCTGCTCCAATGACTCTCCTCCAGCTACATTAGACCTCTCTGCAATCCCAGCTCTTCACAGATTCCAGCCATGAAATCAAGACACAGCTGTGAGTAGATACTAATTTTTTATCTTGCCTATCCACTTCTTTGTTGCACAGATATTCTGGATACTTATTCAAAGCACTCTTCAGCCTTCCTGATTTGCAAGTCAAATATGAAAACTCTTTACCCCCTTCTGGTTCCAAACTTGACAGCTTACTCATACCTTTAAAATCAGCTAAAGCTGAGCAAGTTTTTAAAAGGCTACAGTTGTTTTCTCCATCAAATTAGTGGGAAAAAAAAAAAAAAGAAAAAATGTATTAGTCAGTGTCAGAACTTCTTATTAAATCTGCTGCCCTGTTGATATAAAATGAGCTCTACTGCAAGGGGTTAGCTTAAAAACCTAACAAGAATTGTATGACTTCTAGAATACCAATTTAACACATGCAGCTCTAAAGCATTAAACATGACAGAGACCATACACAAAGGGTGGTAATTGAATTACAATTGAGTTATAAAGCAATAAATGGGAGGTCAAATTTTGCTCTCTCAAACTACACCAGCATTGTTCACTGCAGTGGCATTAAAGAAGTATGGACCCAAACAGAATGGCTTAAGATGTGTCTAAAACAAAGTTTTTACATTTTACTAGAGGCTAATCTCTTCTTTTATTTTAAATGCAGAAGGCATTCTTAGATAATCTAGCTCGACATTCTGATTAATAAAGGCCACTGAATGATCCTCTGGCTGCTGCCTTCCATACTATAAGTCACAGAGTCCAGCCCTGAAATAACTTCTAGCTATACCCAAGGGACAGAGTCTAGAATTAGTCTAATCATCCACCCAGTAAGACATTCCCCACTATGACTTGGAGTGAAAAATTTTCAGTTTTCAATAGGGTTTTGGACTCTAAAAATCCCCAAATTCAAACAATTAAAGGAGACTATAAAGTATGACCAAAGGCTACACACCCTCATGGCAGCATTCATGCTGGTTGTGAAGGTTTCTGGAGACCATCAGGTTAAGTGCCATGTTTTTTAACTACAGAACATCTACCCTCTCATGTTTTCTCCAGAGGAAAAAGGAGGAGATCCCTGAACATCTGGCCTCCAACAAAGGGAGCAATTCTATGACTAGATAATCAAAGCTGCCTGCTCTTGGATGAAAGAAAGAAACTGTCTGTAAAAAGATACAAGAAAAAAATTGAGGTCCAAAATCAGTAGAAGGATTTGGGAATGTTAAAAGCATGAAGAGCATGTTGAAGAGATCAAAGAAATCTTCAAAGCCTGGCTAGGACATCAAACTTTGTGACTGCTTATCCATATGAGATCCCCACAATTTAGAGGTCAGCTCACAGGGGTACTAAATTAAAAACATTAGAAACAGACAAGCAGTTCAAGCTCATATTTGAGTCCTTTTGCTTTGGCAAGTGACCAGCCTAAAAGCAAGCTTAAGCTGGGAATCCTACTCAGAGGCAAAAGACAGGCAGAGCACAGATTTGGGTTAAAGAAGCCCCTCTGTTTCACCAAAAGTACAAGGTGGATCTGGATCTTCTCACAGACACACACACACACACACACACACACACACACACACACACAGAGCTGACAGCAATCCAAATGCCAGTAAAGTGTTGTGTGGCCCAGTCTGGCACCAGCAGTGTAAAGTAAACTGAACAGCCTCTCGTATCTTCTGCCTGCTGCAGGTGCACAGTGGCAACCAAAAGGAATTGGATGCTTATATTAAAGGCAGACCAACAAAGGGCAGATTTCAGTGTCTTCCACAACAATAAACCCAGAACAGGAACTCAATATTATTGACAATACCACCCACTGCAAATCATAATATCCACAAGTGGGTAGGACACTTGACAGCTGCTGATGAAATTATCCTCCACTACCACATCACTAGCATGTGGGTCCTGGAACACAGGCAGGCAATCTCCCTATTTTGTCAAAACAACTTTCTGTGGTTAGCCAGATTAAAAATACATTGAATCAAATAATGAAAATGGCACATTTAATGAATACATTAAAAAAAACAATACAAAACTATTTATGGCTCCTAAAGCAACAGAATTGAAAGGAAGGAATCATTCTGATAGTTCTGAAAAAATCCAAAACATTCTTAGGCACCAAGACTTGAACACATGTAAATGGACAAGGGACTCAAGTCAGCTCAAAAGCAACCAATGCATCAGAATACTTTTTAGAGTCTTGACTTATTGTTAGGTAAAATAACAGTAGATTTTAAATTGCAGTATATGGCAATGAAGCCTTTTATGATTTCAAGTAACAAGATGATTAAAGAAAAAAATAAAAGCAGAGGAAAAATAAACCCAAAACTCTTAAGGTGCCACCATCAGAACTGGTATCACAATATTCCAGCCCAACTGAGAGGGGAAGTGCTGGCCATCTTGCAGATCAGTGAGACTCAATGAAGACACCTGAGACTCTCCATGTTCCCTCAGAAGAATGCAACAAATTCCTTCAATATAACAGGTATCTGAAGGAACAAATGCAGGTAAGGAAACAGCAACTAGGGTCATGGCAAACTAAGTGGCAAGGAAGTTCCATGTTTTGTGAAAACTAAAAAATGTGTATCTTCATTGGTCTCTGCCAATATGCAGCAAAAGCAGAGCTCCCTGTCCCTGATGATGGCTTAATTTAAATGAGCAAAACCAGGCTAAGAAGGAAATGTGTTTTGTAATTCAGAGCATAGTTTTCAATTTTCAATGGTAACAAATAGAAAAAGAAGCTAAAGGCAGAGTTTAGAGTGTGAATTAGTACCTTTTATGCTGAAATACTATGGCTGAATTCATCGTATCAACAACATAAGGGTTTCAAGTATGACTAATGTGATTGTCAATCTAGATTCAGTAAATTACAGTTATAATAACAGAAAACTCCCTTACCTTTGAAGAAAATCCAAAATTGCTATTTTCCTCAAAGACTTCCAAAACAACATCATCTCTCCAGCAATGAGAATGTAATGCAATCTTTTACGGCTGAACAAAAGGCATTTCTTGGAATGTGGCTGTGAGTTGTCTCCAGATAACCTAAGGATCTCTATGGCCTCCAAACTATAAATCCTGCTGTCTTCTTACCAGGATGGGATAGTTAAGCATACTTATTTCCACACCTGACCATTAACATGAAACATATCTCTTCTAGACATAAATTATTAAGATACAGCCAGAAATATCAAAGCTAGTGTCAGCATATCAGATAAATTTAGGATGCAGAGCATAAATAAGGTAGGCAAAGCTGTCACGTCGTCTTCAGACACGGGCAGAAATTTGCTCCATACTTGGGCCTGTGCAAGGTCCAAACACAGCAATATTCCACAGACACATCCTGAGGCAGAGAACATCTTAGAGAATAGGGTGCTGCAAAGAAAATAACATAAAATCCTACAAGATCCTGCAGAAGGATCACTGAAAATCCAGGTTTTACACATACAGTTTCAATACTGTCAAAGTTTCTACTTGTATTTATCCAAACTAACTAAAAGTATCTATAAACACCATCCATTTGTCAGTACTTCATCAGCTGGTCTATGAGGATGATAAAAGTCTAACTGAAGTCAATATAAAAGACACCCCTTACTCTTCCCTCATCCATTACCTCATTGTAGAACACTTATCAGATTGGTTAGTCTTGATTTGCCCTTCATAAATCCATGCTCACTACTTCCAGTCACTTCCCCCTTTTTCATATATTTGGAAATGGTTTCCAGCTTCCATCAGCTCCATCATCTTCCCAGAGGTCGAATGAGGCTGACTACGTTGTAGGCCCCAAATCCTCATATCCTCCTTGTTGCCTGTCATTTACATTCTGAGTCCCCAGAAGCCTCCCCCAGTCATCATTATCAGTTCTTTCTTTTCCTGTCAGTCCTTGATCCTCAAAGATGGTCCCATGTTCATATACCCCCAAATATCTGGTATCAACAGACAGTTGTTAGATTTCAAGATTTCCTGAAGCCCTTGCCCCTCAGTAACAGGATCAAGGAGAGCCCTCCTGTGCTCCCATGCCCTTGAAAATCACTCCAGAACCCTGTAGTCATTCTTTATGCACTCCAGATCTCTTCTGGCAGAGAGTGGTGCCCCTCAGTAACAGGATCAAGGAGAGCCCTCCTGTGCTCCCATGCCCTTGAAAATCACTCCAGAACCCTGTAGTCATTCTTTATGCACTCCAGATCTCTTCTGGCAGAGAGTGGTGCCAGACTCCTAAGACCAGACAAGCCTCTGAAGTCTCTCCACATCGTGGATTTGAGTTCCAAGCAAGCAGCAAACTCTCTAGATAGCAGATCAAGCCAGACAACCTGGGTCTCCATCCTGCATAGCAGGGAATTATTCACAGCTATCCGTTGCCACCTTCTTCTGATCCCATCCCAGCCCAGCCCCTCATGTGCAGCCAGGGCACTGAATCTGCTCTGCAGATACAGATCCACAGGCAGCCAGGCATTGTCCTCCATTGGCAGAAGCCTCAGGCTTCCTCCTGTCCAAACTCCTGCAGCCTTTAGCTGGGTGCTGGGAGCTGTGGCCAAGTCCTGTCTCTTACGCTGGCCACTGCCCAGGACCACTGCAGGGATCCTCCAGCCCTTGTTCAGAAGGCAGCTGGAGCAGGAGCCCCAGACCCACTCTGGGGAGGGACAGCTGGCAGAGCTCCTTAGAGCTCACAGAGCTTTTCCTAGAAGTTGAAGCCTCTTGTAGTTACCTTTGGATGAAGGAGTCAGTAGAGAGTGTTTCATAGCATCCCCAGAACTCCTTCAGCAATCCTAGAAGTTCTGAAAGAACATATCACCTTTTTTCTTTGCCACAGATTTAATTTCCCTTACAAGTTCCTCCAGGAAAATGAACTTTCAACGACAGTAAAGAAACTTGCAACAAAGACTAAATACAACGTGTGTAACTCTGTACTGCAGGTGCAAAGTTGAATTCCAGTATCTTCTTTCTCTGTTTTGTATTTTGCAGTCTTTGGACTCACTGAAACATTTATCAAAGACAAAGCAAAATGCAGGAAGATGTCAGAAGTAGACTATTTTTAAAAGATCATTTAAACATAAAAGTGCAAACAATTATGCATGTTTAAGTTCACACACACCGACGACCTCAAAGGCAATGGGACTCGTGTGTGAAATCAAATATCAGCCAAGAGTTTGGGATGCTGAGGATCCACTCTAACGTTGGGAGAAGTGCTCTGTCAAAATAAAATCAATTTCAGTGTAAATTACAGTTTTAAAGTGAAACAGAAAAATCCATTCTGGAGCTAACAGGTTAATTTTTAGCTAAAGTCTTTCCTAAAACTGTTATAAATGCAATTATTATTTTTTGCACCATATGTAAAAGACAGAAGGCTGCAGTTAATAAATAGCATTTCTCATTCTATTTTCCAAGCCTCCCAGGGGAAGACTTTGGCATCTTCAAAGGGGGTGAAATCCATGCAAGGCAAAAACTGAAAAGAAAGCACTATTTTTCATTTTATGCTTCCCCATTTTTGCCTAACATTTAGCAAATAATAGAAGAATCTATTAAATGCAGGCAACTAAATACATGGTCTCTGAAAAGGCAGTTTCTGGTTTGAGTTTTGCTAAAATGTTCATGGAAAATACCCACCAAATAATAAAATAAAATTCCACAAACACATATATTGTTGAACATATATATTTTCTTCCCAAAATATGGGAATTTTATTAAAATATTGATATTGAAAAGGCAATAATTTCAGGAAAACATAGTCATAATTCAGAATCTTTCTACACATTTATGAATTTTAGTTATGGAAAGATATGATACAGTAATGACACAGAACTGTATTTGAAATGGCTCTTATGATATTATCTCTTTGAAGGGCTTTTGGTGAGGCACCCAATTTTCTTCATCCTATTATTACATTAAGAGGACAGATTTGAATGACTGAAGAAAAAAATCCAGCTCTTTCTGCAGATTCCCCAACAACCTTAGTACCACTATGTCTTTGCTCTGAGCACATCTTTTTACAGCCTGAATGTATTTTCAACACAGATTTTTAGTTTGGTTTACTACAGGAGACAAACTTACACTGTCATATCTAATATCATTTTTTGCCTCTTAACGTCAAATTTGAACTCAGAGATCAAGCTTAACAAAAACTGGCACTATGCTAAAAGTTCCAAAACTTCCTATGAGTGTCATGAAAAGAGACATGGAAGTAGAAAAGAACAGAACAGTGCCAGAGTAATGTATTGAAAAGCACACAGTTAAAACCAGCACATGCCAGCAGAGCCACTATTATTGCAGCAATACAATAATAGTTACAACTATTATTTGTAGTTACAACTGCATATTTGTATTAACTGACATCTCAGACACTCTTTATGAAGACATTAGACCCCAAGTAAATTGTTTTATAAAAAATGACTGCATGTAGACCTGAAACACTACAGCAGTTCAAGTCAGATGCTTTAAGTACAGCCATAGAGCACCAAGGAAAATCTCATTCATCCTCTTCTACAGAGATGTTCTTCCAGCCCCTCTCCCCAGTGCACGGTGTGAACAGTTTGATCAAGGTCCAAAGGTGACCAGGGCAGGGTTTGGCAGGGCACCACTCCCCCCTGCTGCACAAGAACAGCACCTGGGGCACTCAGGGCTGGGCTCAGGGATTGCATTTCTTCCACCAGCTCCCTTTTGACAAAGTGATGATGTTCAGAGACAGTAACACAGCCATAAATAAAAAAAATGGTCACTATATACTGGTGTTATTTTGTGGTCTTCTGATGGGGCAAAGGATATCTGAGCAGTGCAACAGGTTGTTTTAGTTTTTTCTCTTGCTGAGGCTCAGATGGGCCTAAAAATTAACATTCCATAAAACCCTCATTGAACTTAGATACTTCACATCTTCCAATCACTACAAGTATCATTCTGTTTGCAGTTTTAGTATAATACATATGTAATGCAAACATTCCAAACTCCATGTCAATATAGTTTCCTGTCAGGAATTTTTTGCCATTCAAGGGTGGCAGTAGTACAATCAAATTATCCCAGGCTCAGGTATTTTATACTGCAGGAAAATCTAATACGGAAACAAAAAAAAAATTCATATACAGAAACAATCATAATTTAATCTAGCCTTGAGTAGGAAGTACATGGAAAAATTCTCTTAAACAGTTTTCTTACTATAATCTGGAATTAAAATGTTGTAATTGAAAATATATGAAGAACACATAATTTTCCAATATTATTGGTGATTTTCTGGGACTTGTTAAGGCTGGTTCTCATATAAATCTTAAATGCTAAATCTCAATTCCTGAAACATCTTCTTATCTTGAGGATTCAGGTGAAATGATCATCCCTTGAACGGGATGTCTTTTTAAGAATGAGGAACAGACTGGCTTACTTTGGAGGCACTGACATTTTGAGCTAGTTTGACTTGGAGAAAGGAAACACAAGGTAAAAGAGTTGCTCTATCCCTTTATAGCTGGCTTTCAGACCCAAGGACTGATAGCATAATTTTTTCCACATGGAAGTAAAACTTGAAAGTAAAGAAGGTAAACTGAGCCCTGACATTTGATAGCTTTTCATTTTCACTCACACTGAAGAAAGAGCACCTAGAATTTTACAGCTTATGAACTGATAAATCCTTCTCCTTAAGTCTGAAAGGATAATTCTCCAGTGTTTGTGCTATTACCTCATGAAGATAAAACAGTTCTTTCATATATTCCATAATAATAAGAAATTATAATAGATTTTTAATTATAATATCGGGGGGGGTTTGATGAACTTGATCAGAATGGTTTAATTGTTAACTACAGCTTTTTTAGATTTCTATCCAATTAACTGAAAGATTTGACAGGTGACTTATAAACTGACACAGAGAAAAATGTTATGTACACTCAATAATCTGCAGATAGAAAGAAAATACACTGAAGTATTTATGTTTGCAACCAGTGAAATTACTGAGAACCAAGCAGGTGAGAAACATAGCACAAAATACCCAGAAATAGCAATGAGGAATGGATGACTATATTATCTGTTTTTATTAATTCAATAGACACAATATAAGTAAACAAGGATTGGATGAATGAGTAGCAAGAGGAAATATGCCTTAGAGATAAATATGCTCATGAAAACCAATTTGAAAAATCAAATCAAGGTGCAGTGAGCAGACAATGTTAAATGCCTCAAAAGCAAACAAAACAGAAGAATCAGAAGAATATCTGAACAGAGAACAACAAATTAAAGAGGAAGAAGCATCCTGGGAAACTGCATCTAGATTAGAGTATGTAATTACAGGATTTGCAGCTTGATAAAGCAATTGATTATAGCAGTGGATTAATTTTAAGTCATGAGTGAATACCAGGATCTGAAAAAGAGCCAGTTGCTTTCTTTGGCAATCTTCTGCTCAGAAGTTGTAAGTTAGAGTTTCACCCACTTGATGATTAGGGCAAAACTAGAAAGGCCCTTGAGATATGTGTTTATCACATAAGAGCATACCTAAATACATCAAACAATGAAGAAAATCTTTATTATTTACAATAATTTTCAGACCAAATAAACAAACATTTATAACCTTAAATTTAAAATTGTAAAGCTAACTCTAGCAGCCAAATGCCTATTATTTTCAGAAAGAATACTGAAAATTTGAAAATGTCACAAGCCAAAAGCTAATAAGCTCTGAAGAAAAGGAAGCTGAAATTCTAGGCCAATTTTATTCATGTTGTCTAATTGTATTCATATAAGCACAATCATCAGTGCATCCAAAACCTGATTTCTTCACCACCTGTTTCATTTAACACAACTGTGTTCTGTCCTTTTCTTGCATGTTTACACATAAAGATTGGCATCTGTGGAGTGATCACACAGTACTTCCCAAAGATCCAGTTTTCCCTCAACAATACCATCTGTGAGGCCCAGCCCAGTGGGATTTATTGTTCAGAGTGAATCAAGACAGCTGCATACATAATTACCTTTATTACAGAAGAAAAATTTTAATTCTTTTGATCAAAGCTGCAAATACAGATAGCTCAAAGGAACTGGACTTAAATGATACAAACCTTTTCATCATCTGTTACAGAAATCTGAGAACTTCACCAGCTCATTCAGGTTAAATTCCTAAGCATGTGTCACAAGATTTAAGACACTAAATTGTTTTCAAATGCTAACTATTTCTTCACTTCAAATGGCAAGACTCTGTGCTTTATGTGATCTGGTCAACCTCCCCAGTGATGCTCACCATCTGCTCCTATCTCTTGATTTTTCAAAACAGCTTCAATTGTTCATAGCTCCACAAATAAAAAATATGAAGAAGGGAAACTGCCACATTATATCAAACTATGCAAACAATTTTTATTAGTTTGTGGACAATCACCAGGAGTCCTGTGTGCAGTTCTGGGCACTGCAATATAAAAAGACATGAAGTTATTCAAGAGTGTCCAAAGGAGGGCTATGGAGACGGTGAAGGGACTTGAGGGGAAGCCTTAAGAGGAGCAGATGAGGTCACTTGGTCTCTTCAGCCTGGAGGAAACTGAGGAGAGGCCTCACTGCAGTCACAACTTCATCATGAGGAGAAGAGGAGGGGCAGACACTGATTTCATCACTCTTGTGACCAGTGACAGGACTTGGCATGAAGCTGAGTCAGGAGAGGTTTAGCTTGGGTATCAGGAAAAGGTTTGAAAAACCAAAAGGTGGTTAAGCACTGGAACAGACAACCCAGAGAAATGGTCAAAGCACTTCTGTATTCAAGAAGTGTTTGGACAACACTCTTAGACACATGGTGTGATTCTTGGGGGATCCTGTGCAGGGCCAGAATTTGGACTCAGTGATCCTGATGGTGCATTCCAGCTCAGCATATTCTATGAAACCTCCCTCACACAGCTGACAAAGGAGCCTTCCTGGAGTGGCTGACTGCTAGACCTGCTGTTTATGGACAGAGAAGAGATGGTGGGAGAGGCAGTGGTGGGAGGCTGTCTCAGGCATAGCCACCACAAAATGATGATTTTCAGTTCTCTGGGAAGTAAGGAAGGGGACCAACAAAACCTCTACCTTGGACTTGCAGAGGGTTGAAAACAAGGGGACCAGGCTCAGCCAGCATGGGTTTAGGAAATGCAGGTCCTGTTTCACCAACTAATCTCCTTTTATAAGCAGGTAACTTGCCTAGTGGGTGAGGGAAACTGTGGATGTGTCCACCTGGACTTCAGCACAGCCTTCAGTACTCTTCCCACACCATTTTCCTGGTGAAGCTGGCAGCCCAAGGCTTGGACAGGTACGCTCTTCAATGGGTTACAAAGTGTCTGGATGTCCAGGCCCAGAGAGGGGGGGTGGATGGTGCTAGATCCAGTCAGTGACTGGTCACTAGTGGGGCTCCCCAAGGCTCCTGTTTTAATATCATTATTAATGGCATTAAATGTCCTGTTTAATATCATTATCAATGATTTTGATAAGGGGATCCAGTGCACCCTCAGTCAGTTTGGAGACACACCAAGGTGGGTGAGAATGTCGATCTGTTGGAGGGTAGATCCACCCTCCATGCAGAGGGATCTGGACAGGCTGGATCAATGTACCAAGGCCAGTTATACGGGATTCAACAAGGCAAAGTGCCAAGTCCTGCCCTTGGGTCACACCAACCCACGCAGTGCTACAGGCTTTGGGAAGAACAGCTGGAAAGCTACCTGCTAGAAAAGGACCTGGGGGTGCTGGTCAGCAGATGGCTGAACCTGAGCCAGTGTGTGCCCAGGTGGCCAAGAAGGCCAGTGGCATCCTGGCCTGTATCAGAAACAGTGTGGCCAGCAGAGCCAGGGCAGTGACTGTCCCCTGTACCTGGCACCAGTGAAGCCACACCTCGAGTACCAGTTTTGGTCCCCTCACTAGAAAAATTACATTTTTTATGCTGTGGACCATTGCTGCTTCTCATACATTTGACTTACATATTTACTGAGTCAAATTAGATCTGATCACTTTTGCTATGTAAAAATTTAAAAAGTTAGCAAGGATACATTCAACTATGTAGAGTGACACATCTTAGCTAGGCAAAAAAAAGTGAAAAAATAGACTCCAGATTATAAAACTTTATTAAGCATTTTATGAGGGTTTTCTGGTCTGGTTTATCTGCAGTAGCTAGAAGACGAAAAGAAATGCCAAAAAATGGCAATGGTAAACAATATTTATCTCATTCACTTGTGAAAAAAAAATGGGTAAAATTTAGTTTGTGTTTAATCAAAACATATATCTCTTAAGCTTTTAAACTAAAATACTCTTCATTCTGCAAAAATTATTTTGGGATAAACCTTCAAAATTTCATTTCACATGGGTAAAGTGCCTTGCTTCATATTTAGAACAATCTAGGTAATTATGAAATTTTTGATTGTTTGCATTTCCTTAGCACTGAAAAAGATCTCTCCAGTTTTAATCACACTGGGTTTTTTTTAAATTATGACATAGGAAAAAAAAAAAAAAAGGACTTCATCCCCATTTCTTTTTACTGACTTCAGTTTACACAGATGTACTGTATGAAAAATTGTGCCAGATAGCATGACCCAATGTGCTTTGACGAGATGCAAATATATTCAAATATATGTATTATGCAAATAATTCCCATACTTCAGGAAGTCTAGACATATTCCTACAGGATCACTAACTACTGAAAACAATATTTGAGCAAATATGCAAATCTGATTCGTTCTGCAAAATACACTCTGGAACACATACAATGTCTAGAGTTCAGGCCATATTATTCTAAAAATTCTCTTATGGTCTACATAGGATGTACATGCTATCCAAAAGAAAAGAAACATGGAATGAGGAAAGTAAGAAACATTTGTAGTATAATAGAAATGCCATTTCCAAGAGATCAACTTTACTTGATCATGATATTTAATAAAAATAATCCTATTACAAGCTACAGAACATTAAACTTAGCTAATCTCTTAGAATTTGCTGTATTCACTTACCTACATTATTACAAAAGAAGAAAGCTACTTCAGAGAAACCTACACACCAATATGTAGTCAGACCTTCTCTTGACAATAAAAATAAGTAAGAATCAGAACCTCTTTTCCACTGTTTAAAGATGCATAACAATCTTTGTCCCTTTTTAATGAAAAATTCAAGTAATGCTGTTAATGGTGAAGTAGAAAACATAAGAAAATAGCTGTTTCAATCAATTGTTCTAATTCTATTTCATATCATCCTATCAGGAATTTTATGCTCCTTAAAATTTTATAGTTTCCTTTATAAGTGTCTTGATTTGCAAAGGAGAAACTGCTTCAAGATCAGAAATAGACATCTGAATAGGAGAGAAATAAAACTGTCTAGTTTCCTTGAGGTTTGGCAGGAAATGCATGGAGAGAAACTGTGTACATATTTACACATTTACTCTGCATACACAATGACCATGATTACAGTCAACCAACCACTAATTTATCAAACTGATCATTGGTACAGGAGTTCCTTAGCAAAATATCATTAAGTTACAAAAGCAAATTCGCATACATTTTTGCATGCACGCTTGTATGCCTGACCTTTTAAATATCAGGCCTATTTTTACTGTGATTTATATATCATGTAGATGATCATTAGGTACTGGGGTAGAATCTTAATGACTGAAGCTTACCCAAGACTAGTTTAAGTACATTTAGTGCTCACCTGGCAGGATTTGGCACACACACAGGTGAATGTTTTTGCTGATACACAAAATGATCAGGGACAAAGGGATTCAAAAGTCTACAAAAGTGCACATGCAGCATACACAGCCAAATAACCAGTAGGCCAGAGTATAAAAATAAGATTGAAACATTCCAAAACATACAGCTTGCTTTGTCTACCTGGGTGGGAAAATTCTTACATTGACATCTGGCAGTGCTGCTCAGGGCCGAGTCCAATACAATCTTGATTTCAGCTCCGGTTCTCTACAAAGGTGTGCAGACCTTCAAAAATCATTGTTCTAGGGATTGTACAACCTTGCCCAGGAAGCAGCAGCACAGAAACTGGGCAGAGTCTGTGGAAGTCAGTCACGTGTCTTGTAGAAATATAAAAGTGACTTCAGCAGCAGCAGCAGCAGTGGCAAGAGATTAGGGAGGTCGATCAGTCTTTACAAGAGGTCCATATCTCAGAACAACTCAATCATAAGAATGCCTGTGCCAGCAAAATAGCTACTCTTTAGAACACAAACAGCACTGTTGAGGGACAGCCAGTTACTCTACCTTTCCCAAGACCTAACCATGATGCTGGTACAAACCACTCACAAGAGTTTTGGAGGGTCAAGTGGGCAAGGAAAGTAAAAATTTCAGACGACAAATATGAAGCAAGCAGCACAGACTGAGTTTAGGATGGGCAGGCATCTTAAACCTTCAGAGAATGGGGAGGAAAGGGACTGGCTTTGGAAACTACTCCTAAATACCCCAGATGAAATTCCACAGATCTTTCCAGAAAAATATATTTCCCTTCCACCTTGGAGGAAGAAACATAGGAAGTCCAAATAGAGTTATCAGAATATCCTTGAATTCTTATATAGTAAGGCTACAGAAAGCAGGATATTGAAGTGCAACACTATACCAAGAGCTGAGCAGCACACCACCACTATCTGTTCACAGGCTGTAAAAGGGATGCACACTTAGTTATACTACAAACATGTCACACTCAGCCTTAAAAAGCTGAGGGCACACAGCACACATTTTGGGGAGACTGATGTATGATGCTAGTGTTAGGATGGTTAAAGACTCTACTATTATAAGTTGAAACACTTCATTCTAGTGCAAACCTCTACTCCACTGCATCTTTCCTCCCACCCTATTCCCATTTACTACTCCTTCTTAGGGCAGTCAAAGCAAATTTAAGATTTGTTAGAACAGCTAACCAATTAGCAATTATATAGATAATTTATATCTAATTTGCCCCTAACATTATCATTGGTACTGGTAATTTCATCATGAAACACTGCTGGTCAGAGCTTCCATCTCTGAGGTAAAGCAAGGTAAAAGTAAGTTAACTTGTACAGCTATTTTAATTTCAGAGTATGAAAAATATGAAGTTTACACTCTACAATCAGCAGTCAATTATTGCAGACAGAAAAGCAGGCTCTTCTGTGACACCTGAACTGCTAAAACTAGTTAGACCATTTATTCCAGTGCTTTACCTCTATAGTGAAAAGTAGTTTTTCTTTTACCAATACATCTGGAAAACAGTATAAAAAATTTCAAGTAGTCAAAAAGAAGAATAGTGAACTTTCTTATTTCTATTTAGCCATCTCAGGAAAAAAAATCTCATAATTAAAACCACAAGTGACAAATGTTTAGTTTTCATTTAGAAAACTTCCTATTTTAAGAAGTACTGTTACTCATTTATGCTGTATTGTTGAGAGGCAAATAATAAACCCCCAAATAATATATAATGCCAAATATTTCCAGAACAGCATACAGGTTCATTTGTGACATTGGAAGTAACTGTATTTTGTACTACACATTAGACAGGGGGAAAGTGGGCTTCACAGAATAGCTACCAATAATCTTGTACAACAGCACAACAACATATATCACTAAACCTCAAATATCAACATGGATTATGACACAGGGCTTAAAAACCCATACAGCTTCTGCAGAAGTAATACAGTATTAGCTCTCTACGGTCCTCAAGAGACCCTCCAAAATCAAAGGACTGCTACACTGCCAGTCCCATGTGCAATAATATTATCAAGTCTCCCCAGCCCCTAAAAATATAGGCCTAAAAATCATGAGATTTAAAGATAAGAATCAACACTATCCCTTATCTTCCATTGAAAGAGCTTACAATTCTTCATTTTCCACAACAGCAAAGGCTATTTATTTTCTAGGGAAGCTTGGCTTCTCAGAATTTAATCTGATTTCATAGCCAGAGCTCTAGGAGAAACACTGAATATTGGTATGTGATATTGTGAAAGCATGTAACACAAAATGTGGTACACAGTTGCTTTTTTAGCCATCGCCCACCTACCACAAATCCTCAGAGATGTAAGCAGATGGGCTCTTTCAAGGAAAAACACAGCAATTTCCCATGAACAAATACCACCCCTGTATATTTTCATCATGATCTATGACTCAATTATATACACCTCTACTGGAAGGACTCCTGTGGCAGCATGGCTATTAGGAAATACTCTTGCATGCACTTAGAATACAGCACCAGCAGGTATAAGAGATATTAGTTTAGAGTGGTCTGTCCCCTACAGGGCAGAAAGGCCAATGCCCAATCTGCAGTGTTAGCTCCTTCCCCTGTGGAATTAGTGCTGCAAGCTCAATGTGGACATTACTTGGAGGGAAAGACAGTGAGCAAAAGCAGAGCTGTTCTGCCTTTTCCAGGATCTGTGCATTTCCACACCTCATGGCCAGGAGAAATATAGTTCAGAGTTTTCCACCAGTATTGTCACCTGGCATGCTGCAGGTGGAGGAATGGGCGTCGGGAAGGAGGACAGGACAGAGGGTAGGAAAAGGAGGAGAATGGAGGAAGAGAGCTCTGTTGAGAAAGAGATCTCAGGAAAATGCACCCAGTCATTACTCCTCTTAGACTGTCTCAAATTGGGGGTGGAGTAGAAATTCTTACACAGCTTTGCTGCCTGCTGTTTTGTACTCCTTGGTTTTGCAAAGTGGATGCTCCCCATATGGTATTTACAAATAAAAGGCAGGGCTTTTACATAAATTACTTTAGACACAAATACTGTAAGATAGTGAACCAAATTTGTAGCAATTACTACATAAAGTACAGATTATTTTCAAATTACATATTTGACCAGTCTTCAAATAAAAATATTCTAAAAAAATGTTAGTGCTAAAATTTCGGCACTAACTTCCAGCCAACCGTATTTAGAAAATCAGGATTAATTTCCCCTACCTATATTGATCAAGCATGTGCTTTCCACAAGCTAACTCATCCAGATATATTTTTTGAACCACTAAGCCAAGGGGATGTGTACAATTCCCAATCAAGGAATAATACGGCCAGTTTAACAAGTGACCAGCTCAGCTAGCAATATACGTATAAAATAAATAAATAAATAA
>VZRH01006699.1:92664-103652 GCA_013397555.1 Urocynchramus pylzowi | reverse complement strand
TCGCCCCCCGCCGTGCGACCGCCGCTCTCCCGCAGGGCTGGCCCCGGTCAATGTTTAACCGGAGCGGTGGTACCGGTTATGCGGGGCAGCCGGGGCCGGCTGGGGGTGGCTCCCGCCGGGACCGGCCGGGCGCTGCGGGCACCCCGAGCACCGGGTGCTGGGGGGCGCATGGAGCCAGAGGGGGATCGGGGCGGGGACCCCCAGCCGCACCCCCGGCCCAGAACGCTCCCACGGGGCCAGGAGAGACCGTAAGTTGCCGGGGGGACGGAGGAGACAGAGGCCACCGCGTCCCGGAGCAGCAGGACTCGGGCAGAGACTGCCCGACTGATACAGGCAGCGGGGGATGGCATCCCAAAAAGGCTGGGGGGGGACAAGACTGTCCTTCTGCGGCGACATGGCGGGGACAGTGAGCTCTGTCCCGTGCCAGGCCTCGGGGCACGGTGGAGGTGGGAGGACGGTGCGAGCTCAGCATGACCGGGGGTCCCTCTACCCCAGCCCCCGGGGTGCCCGCGGGCAGAACCCCCCAGGTGGGGGGCACCCACCACCCCGCTGCCCTCTGTTCCCCAAAGGAGCCCTGGAGAGGAGCGGGGGGGGCCCGTGGAGGGCAGAGAGACGCGTCTGAGAGTGGTGCTGAGGTAAGGGGAGACGAAAGGGCTCAGGGACGCGGCAGGAACCTCCCCGCCTGGGGCGAGGTCACAGCAGGGCTCCCCAGAGTCCCCGTGCAGCGACACCTCTGTGTCCCCGTCCACACCCCACCCTTAGGGTCCGGCCACTGACCGGCACGGAGACGCGGCGAGGTGACCGGCAAGTTGTGCACAGCCTCGGTGACGGCGCCGTCCACGTAAGTGCCACCTCCCCGTGGGGATGTCGGGCTTGGGGAGGGCTGCGGCACCCCCTGAGCCGCCGCTGTCCCCACGGCCAGGTGAGCGCGGCCAGGCACGATGCCACCTTTGGCTTCAGCGCCGTGTTCGACGCCGGCGCCTCGCAGGAGGCTGTGTTCGAAGGCAGCGGGATGAGGCAGCTGGTGGAGCTGGCCATAGACGGGTGAGTCCCGGAGAGCCCCCTGCGGACCCCAACCCTCCGTCCACCCCACGCCGGGCCTTTCCGGCGCGTTTGCACCGCCGGGGCTGTGTCGGGAGGTGGCATCGCTGTGCCACCGCCTGCGCCGTGCCCGACGCTCGGCATCTTCCGCAGCTTCTCCTGCACCGTCTTTGCCTTCGGGCAGACCGGCTCGGGGAAGACCTACACCCTGATGGGACCCCTCGCCCAGGTACAGCGCTGACCATCGGACCTGCTCCTGCTCGTGGGATGAGCTCTTCCCACCCGGTGATGGTGCAGGCGGGTGCCCGATGGGACCGCTCACCTTCCTGGCACCTCTGCAGAGCGAGACCCAGCCGGCGTCCCCTGCCCTGCTGGGGCTGATGCAGAGGTCCTTCACCTGCCTCCTGGAGCAGAGCCGGAGCCTTGGCTCTGACCTGGCTCTCAGCGCTTCTTACCTGGAGATCTACAACGAACAGGTAAGTGCCTGCCCAGCCGCCCACTCCGGCCCTGCTGGCACCCAGTGCCCCGCTCCCCCGGTGCCTTCCCTCTGCCATATCCCAGGTCCGGGACCTGCTGAGCCCGGGGCCACCGTGCGCCCTGCCCCTGCGCTGGAGCAAAACCCGCGGCTTCTACGTGGAGAACCAGCTCAGTGTGGAATTCGAGAGCCTGGAGGCCATCGTCAGCCTGCTCCTGCAAGGTGCTGAGCCACGGGCACGGGGCTGGGACATGTCCAGGGCGTGCTAGAGCCGGTGTGGGGGATTCAGCCCGCCGCAGACCGCCCCAGGGCTGGTGGCGCTCTGATGGCAGCCAAGAGAAGCGGCTCCCCGTACAGCTGCAGAGCCAAGGCAGCTCTGCTCTGGCACAGGGTGCTGGGCAGTGGATGCTGTGGGGTTGGGGCAGGGATGTGGGGCGTCATGCAATCAATTCCTCCCCCGGCAGGATCCCAGAGGCGCCGGACCTCGGCACATGCCCTCAACAGGCACTCGAGCCGCAGCCACGCCCTTCTGACCATCCACGTCCGCAGCCGAGCCGTGAGCGCATCCTGCTCCTGGGCAGGGCTGGGGGGCTCAGGGCTCAGCGCCACGGTGGGGGGGTCATGCTCTCCTCAAGGATACATGGGTGGGGCTGGAGTGAGCAGCCGGGAATCCTATCCAAGGTCCAGGAGTCGGGACAGTGCTGTGGGCCGTGGGGAAGGGGTGATGGGGGCCAAAGCATCACCCCCCCAACGTGGTTCTCCAGGCCAGCGCCGCCCCCAGCAAGCAGGGCACGCTGTGCTTCGTGGACCTGGCCGGCAGCGAGAGGGTGAAGGAGACCGGCTCCAGCGGGGAGCTCTCCGTGGAGGCCAACAGCATCAACCGCAGCCTCCTGGCACTGGGTGAGGGCTGGGGAACCCGCCCTGGGAGCGCCCTGCTGGCCCCCAGCACAGCCCTGTCACACCCTTGCGGCTCATCCTCCGGCAGGACACTGCATCTCCGTGTTGGCCAAACCCCGAGGGAAGAGAACGCACATCCCCTACCGGGACAGCAAGCTCACCCGGCTGCTGGCTCGCTCCCTGGGCGGCTCAGGCATCACCCTGATGGTAAAACCACGGAGGAGGCTGGGCAAGGGTCCCACCCCGTGGAGGGGAGGGCTGGAGAAGGATGGTGACTCTTTGGATGACAGTCCAGCAGCATCACTTCCTTGTTGGCAGGTTGCCTGCATCTCCCCGTCCTCACGCTGCCTCTCGGAGACCCTGAGCACGCTGCACTACGCCAGCCGTGCCCGGAGGGTCACCACCAGACCCCTGGCCAACAGGGTATCACAGACAGGCAACCCCTATGAGCTCCTCTCCCTGCTGCTGGGACCCCCCTGACCCACCCCTTTATTTACCCACCCCTCCCAGGTGTCCCGGGAGAAGCTGCTGCAAACCTTGGAGCAAGAAATCCATGCCCTGCAGCTGGAAAACCTCTCCCTGCGCCAGCAGCTGTGCCTGCCCAGAGTGCCAGTGAGGAGCACGGAGGTCGCAGGGAAGCCTCCAAAAGCATGGGCGGGCTCTGGAGACAGGTACAGCCCCTCAGGGCAGCTCCCACCAGAGGGAACCCCAGCCTGGCCCAGCCTCTACGGTCTCCTGCGGGACTTTGTGGTGGAGAACGAGCAGATGAGGTATGGGAGGCTTGTGTGGGACCCCTGAATAGGGGATCAAGGGGCTGACAGGGCAGGCCCTGCACCAACCAGCCTCCCCCAGTGACTCGGTGGGGCTGGGCAGGGCTCTCTGGAGGCTGCCAATGCTTCCTCACTGCTCCCCAGGCAGCCCCGCCTGTCCCCACACCTCAGTGGTGACATCCCAGCTGGCCCATCCCACGGAGCCAGGCGCAGCTCCTGTGACAGCCAGCCCCTGCTCCAGAGTGCCCGCAGCCTGCGTGTCCCCCAGAGCCACCCGGTGAGGCACCGGCGGCCCGACACAACGCCCAGCTCTGTCCCCCGGCTGCCGGTGAGCGAGGGGCCTGGGCTCTGCAGTCACCCATGCACAGACCCCCACCCACTGCTGCCCTCTCTTGCAGAAGCTTCCTCCTGCCTCCAGCCGCCCCAGCCGCCCAGGGTGCCCACAGTGCTGCCCTGGGCCAGCTGATGCCACCATGCTCCAGGTACAGCCCCAGGGGTCTCTTTGGAGGGGATGGCACAGGGGTGGCACAGCCACCTGGACCGCTCTGCTCACCCCCAGGTGCTGCCGGTGCCCACGGTGCCACAGCCAGTCCCTCCTGAGGGACGTGCTGGTCTTCTGCCACCTGGACAGGAGGACACGGCTCTGCCCGGCTCCCACCACCCCCACGGGCACCCCCAGCTGCACCAGAGGAGGCGGTGAGAGCCACTCCTTGGGCATCAGCTGCAGCTCAGGAGTTGCCTGGAGTTTCGGGGGGTGGTGGGACAGTAGGTGAGGGTTTGTTGGTGTGTCCTCATGGCAGGAGTCGTGGCAGGAGCACGAGCTTGTCACAGCAGCACCCGCTGCAGCGGGAGCTGCCGGGCCCTGAGCGCGTTCCCAGCCCCCAGGGAAGGGTCATCCCTTCAGCACCGCCGTGGCCAGGGCTGCCAGAGCCCAGAGGTGAGCGGGGCAGTGCTGGGAGACCAGGCAGGGCCTCGGATGGGCCCCAATCCCTGCCCAGCCACTCACACGTGGGGCTGTGCACTGGTCCTGGGGAGATGGAGACCTGACCCTGCTGCTCCCCGCTGGCAGCTGCCGGCACCGTCCCTCTCCTCCAGTGGGAAGAGGCACTGGACTGGCTGGCAGAGCAGATCTGAGCTGCCACAGGCACACCATGGATGGGGCCAGCATCAGGGATCTGGCACAGACTGTGGGGACAACCACAGCCCTCGGGGACACGGGACCTTGGACTGCAAGGACTGCACATGGCACGGACGGTTGGATGGATGGACAGACAGAGCTCTCCAGCCTGCGTGGCCCTCACAGTTTATTTCTGTCTAGCTGGGGCTGTGCTGCTGGTGGCTCCAGGGATCCCATCAGGTGCTCTCCTCCCCGGGCTGGGGGCAGTCCAGCCAGTACTGGGCGATGGAGCGGGGGTAGCGCGGCCGCACCAGGTCCACGCGCTTGGTGCGCAGGTTGACACGGTAGTACTTGTCTGGGGAAGGGGACGTGGCAGTCAGGACTGTCCCCAGCTCTGGGGAGCTGCCAGCCCTCACTGCCAGCACCTTCCCACTGCATCTCAGAGCCCTGAGACATCGCAGAGAGAGAGGAGCCCTCCCCGCATCATTCCCGGATCCTGATCCCGCATCATTCCCGGATCCTGCCAGACCAGACTCACCTCCTACAAAGAAGTAAACACTCTGGAGCATCTCACAGGTGGAGCCCGACAGCCCATCGCTTTCAACACCCGCTGAGTCGGGCTCATTTTGCAGCCAGCTCCAGAATCCCAAGTTGAGTGACCGGTGGTGGTTGTACCTCTTGCGGTGGCGGCGGGATTTCCTCCTGCGGGGCTGCTGGGAGGCCACGTAGATCCTGCCGGCCATGGCAGCGTCCAGCCGGCCCGGCACGCCCCGCCAGTCCCGGCTGATGTACCACGGGCCGTTGGCCCCCGCTGCAGAAGGAGCAGAGGGTGAGTGAGAGGGGCAGCAGCGTGTGGGGGAGCTGAGCTGAGCCCACCCCCGCAGATGGCAGCCAGCAGCTGCTCCGAGACCCACGGGAATGCTCCAAGGGATCCCAGCCTGCGTGGGATGTGTGACAGTGACACAGGCCAGGCTGAGCCGGGAGTGGCCCCCCACCCCCTTGGGTGATCAGCCTTCTGCTGCTGAGCCCCTTCTCCTCCTCTCTGTCTTTCACCCCCCCTGCCCAGGGCTGGGGCTTTCCTGTGGCATCTCCAGCTCCAGTGACAATAAACAGTCGCCAGCAGTGACACCGTGGTGTGAGGCGGCTGCTGATGGGGATTTAGGGTGCTGTGGCCTGGGGAGTTCCTGTGCACGGCCTGGGCAGGATGTGATGGCTCATCCTGCCCACCTTTGCTTCCAGGCATCGCTCCCCCCTCCCTGGCTGTCTGCATGCCTTGTGCCCTGTCAGTGCCCACCAGCCCTTCCCCCGGGGGCTGGCCCAGCCCTTACGCATCCTGCTGCCAAAGAGGAGCTGGAAAACATCCTCCCAGCTGTCCCTGTTCAGGAAGGCGTAGTGCTTGAACACCGTGGAGGGGGAGGACTTCTCGCAGTCGGCCTGCGTGGGCTGCTGGGCAAAGTCGTAGGACCAGTAGTACTTGTCTAGGAGAGGATGAGCAGGGCGTTAGTGGGGGACAAGCACTGGAGGGGTGCCCAGGGGTGCCAGGCTCTGCCAGGAGACTCTGCCACCCTCTTACCCTTGAAGAAATAGACCCTCTCGTTGCCGTGGTAGCTGTGGGCGGGGAGGGCAAACGCTGCATCCACGTTGTCGGGGATGCCCTCAAAGCCCTCGGAGATGTCCCGTGGGTACCCAGGGTCCAGGGCTCCGTCATCAAAGCGCCAGTACTGGGTGCCCTGCGGGGTGGGGGACAGAGAGGGGTCACAGGTGCAACATCCCCCAGCCCCAGGTCTGCCAGGAGGAGCGAGGGGATGCTGGGGAGCCCCATCACGAGGCTGGGGTTGCTTGGGATCCCACAACAACCACAGGGATTTGGGGTCTCTGGCAACCACTGCGTGCATGGGTGAATGGGAGGTGCCAGAAGGGGATATAGGGTGGGTTGGGGGGCTGTGCTGGCCACCCTGGGAGCACCCCCAGCCCTGCAGCCCACCTTGAAGAGGTAAGTCTTGCCCTGGCAGTTGATGCGTGTGAAGGCTGCATCGATGGGGCCCTCGATGCCCCAGACGTCACTGATGAGCTTGGGGTAGCCAGGCCTCACACTGGTCTTGTCCAGCTCATAGAAGTACTTCCCTGGGGAGAGAGGAGAGGTGGAGGGACTGCAGGCACCAGCAGAGGGTGACAGCATGGCAGCATGTCCCACGTGCCTGGGGAAGGTCCCCAAAGTACCTCGGAAAGCATAAAGGGAACCGTTTTTCAGGTCGGTGAAGGCATCAAAAGGCTTCCCGCTGCACAGCTCCTCAGGCTCCCCAGACACTTCTGGGGTGGTGTTGGGCACATCTGGCAGGGTCTCCTCAGGGTTTGGCTTGCTCTCTGGTGTGGTCTCCACCAGCACTGGGGCTGTGGGCAGCTCTGTGGGGTCTGCCACGGGCACCTCGTCCGTGACAAAGTCGACAGTGAGGTTGTAGTCCAGGTAGTCGTCCTCCGGCAGGGCAAAGACATCTCCCCGGGTCACTGCAGGAGGGAGCAGGTTGGTTCCCCCTGGGTTTGGGTGCAGGAGATGCTCCCTCCCAGGAAATAGGCATTTATAGAATCATGGAGTCATTAAGGTTGGAAAAGCCCTCTAAAATCATCAAGTCCAATCTAACCCAGCACTGCCAGCCATGTCCCCAAGTGCCACAAGCACACTTTTTTTAGAACACTTCCATGATGGTGATTCCACCTGGGCAGCCTGTTCCAATGCCTGAACACCCTTTCAGAGAAGACATTTTCCCTACTAACCAATCTATCCCATTAGCACAGATCCCCTGCTCCAGATGGCAATGAGCCAGCTCCCAAAACCCCCCCGTGCTGCAGCAAATCCTGGTGCTGACTTCACCCCTCAGCCCCAGGTGGGTGCAGAGCTGACCCAGCACAGACCCCACGGTGTGAAGCACCCACAGCCAGCCCATTCCCCCTGTGTCCTGGCCAGGAGGGTGGCCATGGGGACAGTACCTTTGGCTTTGCAGACGGTGGAGTAGTCGCTGCAGCAGCTCTGGTAGTACACACAGAGGGTGTCACACTGGCACTTGCGCCCTGCATCGAAGCCTTCTTCACAGCGGCCCTCGCAGGAGTCTGCAAAAGCCACCCCACGGCTCAGGAGGGGTCATGTGGAGTGGGGCAGTGGGGCCCATGCCTCCCCTCCCCTCCCAGCCCAGCCCCATCGGGGAAAACAAACTTGGGGATGTCCTGGTTGGGGGTACCCCACCCCTTCATGGTCAACTCCATCACCAGGGGCTACAGCAGCTCCTTGCCCTGCTCCCACTCAGGCCCTGCTGGGATGGGAGCCACGGACTGGGCTGTGCCATGCTCCCAGTTCTGTGCTGGCAGCCCAGCTGTGGATGGGCAGGGATTTGCCAAGGCACCATTGACACCCACGTGCTGCCCACTTGCTTTCTCCCCACCCTGCAGGGTACAGCCAATGTGGCCACGGCCACCATCCGCTCCGTTCCCACCCTGCCCAGGCTGCCCAGCCCCTCCATCAGCCCAGGAACCTCTCTTTCTCCATCCCCAAAGCACCTGGCAAGGTGTTGGCTGGCTAAAGCTCACCTTCTGCAGCACGGCTGGTGGCGAGCAGGGCCAGCAGGAGGGCAGGGAAGAGCAGCCCCATCCTGGGTGTCCGGGAGCGCAGCCCTCCTGTGTCTGTGCGGGCTGGAGCCCAGCAGAGCCCCAGCATCCAGTGTTTGCTCAGCCTGCCCCGGCTGGGGAAAGCAAACAGCCCAAGGTCGGAGCAGGGAAAGGGGCAGAGATGATCTCCCACCCAGCTTCCCCCACAGTCCACGCTGAACTGGGTGTGTCTGCAGGGGGACAGGGTGGCCACGGGTGTAAGCAGCTCCTCCCCAGCCCCGGGGCAGGGTGGGCATTGTTCAGAGAGTGGGGAGGGACAGCAGAAAGACAGTCAGGAACCAGCTCTGAGGTTCTGCCACCTTCATTTCATAACACAGCTCATGGTGCAAAAGCAACCAGCTGTTTCCCAGACTGGTCTTGGCAAAAACAAAAACCCAAATGAGATGGGATGGGGGAGCGATGCTCAGAAGACAAAGGGAATTATGTTTATTATTATGTTTGCCCAAAATATCACCATTTTGGAGGGCTTATTCTTGATTTCAGCTTCCTCAATGTCAAGGCTGGGAAGAGAGCTGGGGAGCCCCGAGGCAGGGTGGCTGGGGACGGGGCAGGTGCTACCTCTGTGCGTGGGGACCAGAGGCCAGAGGTGAGCGGCCGGGGGCAGGAGCCCTCAGCACTTTCACTGCAGAAGGCAAACAAAAGCCTGTGTATTTTGCTCCCATCATTCCCTTTCCAACCAATCTTTCAGTTACTAATTAATGTCGACTCAGCTCTTTCGGCAGCTCCTGATAACTCTGGGATGTTTATTTAATCGGGGCAAGGAGCAAATGCACACGAGGTGCAGCAATCCTGCCTCTTCTGCCTCTCCTGGGACAGGAGCTCCAAGGGATCTCTCCCAGGCCTTGAGCAGGAGTGGTGCAGCTTTGGGCCTTCAGTGATACAAGATTTGGGGGGAGAGAAACCAGAGCAGGGTGCCCACTTCTGCAGGGGGTCTTTCCTCTGCCAGCTCAGACACAGGCAGTTCCTGGCATCACCTGCTCCTGGCATCTTGGTGGAAAGAGCTTTATTTGGTTTTGAGACAGGCATTTCCACCTGGAAGACCTGGGGAGCTGAGGGCAGCTACCAGACATCTGCTTTTGGGCCAGAACTTCTTCTGCAGCCCTCACCCCACTCCTTGTCCCCCGGCCTCAGCAGTGGCAGGGCTGGCATTGTCCCCAAGTGCCAGCACCAGCCCAGTGCTGCACTATTGGGGGACAACAGCCCTGCGAGGGTTCAGGCCTTCAGGAGGCTCTGAGGGAGAAGGTCTGGACATTGTCTGAGCTGCTTTGGCTGATCAGCTAAGACAAAGCTCCCTCCTGCTGCTCCAGGCTCCAAACCACCAGCCAGAGACCCGTGAAGGCTCAGCCAGCCCTTCCCTGCCAGGAGCAGATCCCAGGAGAGGGGTTGGTTGGATAAAGGGGCTCCGGGGAGCTCCTGCAGCCAAGGGCTGAGCAGAACCAGTGTGGAGAACTGGGGAAACGGGGCTGATCCCCCAGCACAGGGCTGGGAACCGCTGCAGTTCCATAGCCCAGGCTGCTGGGTCTGAAATCTCTCCCAAAAAGCAAAGCAAAGCAAAATTAAAAGCAAAGCAAAGCAAAATTAAAAGCAAAGCAAAGTTCAGCTCTCTGGGCTAGTCAGGACAAGCCTAAGGGAATGGTTTGAATTCTGCTGCCCCGGGCAGCAAACCCTCTGCTGCTCTGCAGTGCAACAGCCCTCATAGTTACCCCCGATTAATAATAATTTATCAGGAAATTCCTTACTGGTTCTGTGCCGAGCTTCTCCCGCAGTTTCGAGCTGCTCAGGGTGCCTTGTTCGCCGTCCTTCCTTGTGGGATGATGTCCCTTTCCTCTGTCTGTCCCTTCGTAGTGGATTCAGAGAGGATTAAGAGCGACTCTGTCACATCCAAGCATCAACTCGAATTTAAGTCTCAGGCTGACCTGGCAACAACCTGGTTTTGGAGTCAAGGATTTAAGCTGCTCCTCCCAGCACATCCGAGAAATGCCCAAAGCATTTAAGCATTTCTGCCCTGAGCACGTCTGGCCTGGAAAAAAGAAAACAAAAGAGGCCCAGGCTGCCTCTGCTCTTTCTTTTATAATGCAAATCCCGAGCCCACCCAGAAGAGCTGCTCTGAATTTCCACCAAGCAATGGGTATTTGCACCCTGCTGATACCAAACGGGTTGAAAACACCGTGCCAGGGTGGTCACAGCTCCACCGTGGCCACCGGGCTGCCTGGTGCCCTTTACCTCCCCCCCGTGCCCCCTCGCTGGTCACGGAGGGTCCTGAAGAGGTCTCCTGCAAAATCAGCCTGGGGGTCGCTGCCTGCCGTGGAAGTGACACGGCAGCAGCAGCTCGGGCACAAGGGGGGATGTGGGGACAGCAGGACAAGCCCCAGCTCAGGCTGGACAGGGAGGGCTGTGGAATAGAATGGTTTGGGTTGAAAATGAAAAATTGTCTAGTTCCAAACCCTGCCACGTTCCACTAGACCGGGCTGCTCCAAGCCCCGTTAACCTGGCCTCGGACACTGTGAGGGGTGGGGCATCCACAGCTTCCCTGAACAAGCACTTCGCAAGATTTTCTCCTAGTAGCTAATCTAAAGCTCTCATATTTTATTTTAAAACCGCTCCCCCTTGTCCTATCCATATCTATTCGTGTAAAAAGTCACTTCCCCTTTTTTTAATGAGCTCTATTTAAGCATTGAGAGGCCACAATCACAGAAACACAAAATTTAGGTCGGAAAACCCCTCTAAGGCCGACTCCAGCCGTTATCCCGGCACTGCCAGGCCCACCACTGAACCATGTCCCCAAGTGCCACATCCACCATTCTGTTAAATCCTTCCGGGGCCGGTGGCGGGGGGCTCTGGGGACATCCTCAGCGAGAGGGGGGCTGCAGCTGCCGGCACCGAGCCCCTCCTTGGAGAGGCGGCGCCAGCTCCCGGTGACATCAGCCCCGGGGACCGGGATGCTGAGCCCGGCCCGGGGAAGGCGGATCCCGCTCCGCTTCCAGCTCCGCATCCCGACAGGGCAGAGGGCGGAGCGGGACGCATCCCCCCT
>VZRH01006699.1:77204-92496 GCA_013397555.1 Urocynchramus pylzowi | reverse complement strand
CGCGCTCCGCCGGGCCATCGGCCACGCCACGCAGGCGGCCACCGCCGAGGGGCTGCGGGCGGCTCTGTCCGAGGTGTTCCGGCTGGTGGAGGAGGCCTGGGGGATGCCCGCCGTGGGGAGGGACGTGGCCAAGGTGCTGTGCGATGTGATCCGCCTCGAGGGGGGCCTGGACCTGCTGCTCAACCTGCTCTACACCGCCGAGCTGGAGACCAAGTGCCAGGCAGGAAAACTCCTGGAGCAGATCCTGGTGGCGGAAAACAGGTGAGTCTGCCAAGAGCCCCTCAGCCTCACCCTGCCGGGCACAGCCCTGCCCAGCCAGCCCCAAAAAGGGTTCGGGTTCAAAGGGACCTTACAGCCCTCATCTCACCCCCTGCCATGGGCAGGGACACCTTCCGCAGACCAGGCTGCTTCAAATCAATCCAACCTGGCTTTGACCCGCTTTCACCCATCCCCACACCCCCAAATTTCCCTGCTGTGGGTGCTGGCAGCTGCACAAACCCCCTCGGATCCCCTCCACATCCCCCCACAGGCAGTGCTTGTGCACAGGGTCCCTGGCTCATGCCCAGGCAGTGCCCCTGAGCTGCTCCCTTCCCCCACAGCTGGAGGGAGGAGGACCAGCCCCAGCCCAGGGATGCTGGTGAGGACTGGGGTGTCCTCCTGAGCCCCCCCCCAGCCAGGCTGAGCTGAGTCAGTTTGGCTGGCTCAGAGCATCTGACCCAAAGGCCAAGACATGACTCTCCTTCAGCCATGACTGCAGCACAGGGAGGACAAAGCCACTTCCCAGAGCCTTCCTGCTGCTGACCAGGGCTGGGATGAAGCCATAAGGAGGGGCCAGCTGGTCAGCAGCCCTCAGCCCCTAGTTGAGGTGTGTGTGTGCTGCTGCCCAGGACAGGTGAGAGGTGCTGGGATGTCTGTCAGAGCATGGGCATGGTGGGGTGGCAGTGTGTGCCTGAGTGTGTGTGTGTCCAAAGGTGCATGTGCACACCTGACACATCCAAACCCCACACACAGCTCACCCTTCCAACACCCCAAATGCTCTCTGCCAGCCCTGCTCTCCCTCAGAGCACCCCAACCCAGCCCCAGCCAGGGCTCTGGAAAGAATGTGCAGAGAGCCTGGCCAAAGTGTTGCTCCAGTTTTAGGGGGATGTCTCTTGCTGGAAGGTTGTGGACTCGCAGCCTGGGCCTCACTTCATGCACTGGCAGGCAAAAATAAGCAGCAGCTAAATCAGGAAAGCCTATTAGGGTGGAATTTAATCCCAGGAAGCATCACTGGCACGGTCTGCATTCAGCACTCAGCTCCTCAGCAAGAAAAAGCATTTGCTGGAGTTGTTGTTCCTGCTCCAGGAGCAGTTCATGGGCCAGGGTCTTGGAGCAGCCATGGCATTCCAGCCCCTGGCTACCCACAGGGAGGTGGGGGGCTCCCCTTTGGGTCCAAGCCTCTCACCTGCAGAACTCTGCCAGTCTGTGCACAGCAGCAGAGGTGCTTAGCTGGGAGCTGGACAGGTCCTGGCTCCATCTGCAGCTGCAGGGAGTTGTGGACCTGTGTTTGTCATCCAGCTCCATGGCTGAGGCCGGGCTCGGAGCCAGACCCAGGCTGAGGGCTTTTTTTCTTTTTTTTTCCCAGGGCTCTCCACAACATTTCCTGTCAAACCCACCCCAAGGTCAGTGAGAGCCCTGTGGGTCACAGGCTTCCCAGAAATGCTCTTCCTGCCTGCCAGCACAGAGGCTGGCGTGCCATCACCCCACCATGGCTGGGGACCGAGCGTGGCACTGCCCTCGTGAGCAGCAGGGCGTGGGGCACCTGTGCCAGGGCTGCCTCACTGACAGAGCAGCTCCAGCACAGCACCAAATGGCCACTGCTGAGGGCAGGAATGGAGCTGCCACTCGCCCCAGGAAAGTTCATGGGAGCACAGCCAAGAGCTCATCTCAGAGGGTGGTGAGGCCCTGGCACAGGGTGCCCAGCAAAGCTGTGGCTGCCCCATCCCTCAAAGTGTCCAAGGCCAGGCTGGACAGGGCATGGAGCAACCTGGTCTGGTGGAAGGTGTCCCTGCCCATGGCAGGGGCTTGGACCTGGATGGGGTCCAACAGGTTTTTTCCAACACAAATCATTCTATGACCCTGATTTTCCCCTTCCTCACTGCATTTTCAAGGCACAGCCCCATTCAGGTGTCATTTTAAGCACAGGCCTCCCAAGACCAGCCATGGCCAAGCAGCAGCTGGTGGCCCTTCACCAGGCTCTTGCTGTCCTCTTCCAGAAGAGTGCAGGGTGAGGAAGTAAAGAGCTTTCCTCCAGCTGCCATCCCAGGACAGACAGATCCCTGTGTCCCACTTGTGGACAAGGCTGCTTGGCTGCTCATCCAGGTGTGAAAGCCCTGTCCTGACAGCACTGACAGCACTGCTTAGGGCACAAATTTCACTCCCAAACACAAAACAGCTCCACACCACAGCAATGCTGGCCCAGCAGATCCATTTCCAGCCTGGCATTAAATGTAAATTGCTATGAAGATCCTACCTTGAGCATGAGAGCATCCAGCGAGGGGGTCCTGGGCTGTGCACCCCATCACGAATTCTTCCATCAGACCCACACAGGTTCCTCCAACACCTGTTGCATCTTGCTGCATTGCACATCTGGCAGCTGTGTCCTACAGGGAAACATCTGTCTGTCCTGGGATAAATGTCACCAAGGCATGGGCCACTGCTGTCACTCTTCGCTCATCCACCTGCCCCTCCTCCCCATCTCCTTCCCACAGGGACCGCATCGCCCGGATCGGTCTGGGCGTAATCCTGAACTTAGCCAAGGAGAGGGACATCCCCCAGCTGGCTCAGAGCACCTCTGGGATCCTGGAGCACATGTTCAAGCACACAGAGGAGACCTGCTTCCAGCTCATCTCCGACGGAGGCCTGGACACCATCCTGTACTGGTGCCGCTGGACGGACCCCGCCGTGCTGCGCCACTGCGCCATGGCCTTGGCCAACTGTGCCATGTACGGGGGCCAGGCCAACCAGCGCCTGATGGTCGAGAAGAAGGCGGCAGAGTGGCTTTTCCCGCTGGCCTTCTCCAAGGACGACGAGCTGATCCGGCTGCACGCCTGCCTGGCCATCACGGTGCTGGCCACCAACAAGGAAATCGAGAAGGAGGTGGAGCGCTCGGGGACGCTGGCGCTGGTGGAGCCCTTCATCGCCTCGCTGGACCCCGAGCAGTTCGCCCTCGAGATGCTGGGCAGCGGTGACAACACCCAGGGGAGGACGGCGCAGGACCTGCAGCGCCTCGTGCCCCTGCTGGACAGCTCCCGGCTGGAAGCCCAGTGCATCGCCGCCTTCTACCTCTGCACCGAGGCTGCCATCAAAGCCAGGCAGAAGAAAACACAGGTAAAGGGTAGGTTGGCCTGGAGGAAGGTGATGATGAAGGCAAGAGGTGCCACAGCTGCATCTCGGTGTTTTTTGCTCACCAAACACCTTGGTCCTCGCCCGGCCCGGCACTGCTTGTTGGGAAGAGGGTGAGGGGAAGCAAAGTGACTTCTTTGTCACTTCAAAGTGAAAAATCTCCTCCCTTTGTGTCCCCAGATTTTCAGTGAGATCGGGGCCACGCAGAGCCTGAAGAGGATTGTGTGCTACTCCACCAGCAGCACCACCTCCTCCCTGGCCAAAAAGGTGCTGCGCATGATCGGGGAGGAGGTCCCTCGGCGCATCCTGCCCACGGTTCCCAACTGGAAGTCCTGCGAGGTGCAGACGTGGCTGCAGCAGATTGGATTCAGCAAATATTGCCAGAGATTCCTGGTAGGGCTCTGTGCTGGGGGAGGGACACATGGATGGACACTTCAGGCCCGTCTCGCAGCAGAGGTGCAGGAATCTCACCCAGCTTTTCCTGGGACCTTTCCAGCCTGGATTTCTCTTGGCAGGATCACCAGGTGGATGGGGACATTCTCCTGAGGCTGACAGAGCAGGAGCTGCAGAAGGATTTGGGGATGGACTCCAGCATCACTCGGAAAAGGTAGGACCACCACCAGGGCACACTGGACTCCCTCAGGGCCATCACCACAGTGGCAGAGCCAGGGACAAGGTCTCTGCCTTTCTCTTCTTGCAAAAACAGGAATGGAGATCCTCCAAATGCAAAACCTGGACTGCCAGGGCTTTTCCACTGCACTTTTTGCAGTCCCAGAGAGATTTCTGTAATGGGACCACTGCACAGCAGAGGTGTGGGTGGGGGAAAGACCACCCATGGCACAGGGTAGGTGGGATCATGCAAGTTACCCAGAAAGATGGGAACTTACCCTCAGCTGAGCTCCCCACACCTCAGTGTCCCGAGGACCAGCACTTCCATGCAGCTGTTCCTCTGTTTCCTGTTCCTGGGGCTCATCCTTCACTCCAGCATGGAGCTGCACTCCCTCCTGAGCAGGTAAAATGTTGGAACCCAAAATGCAGGAAACTCTCAGAACTCTGGGCTTGTAAGCCAAAGCTTAGAATTAAACATAGGATTTGATTTGAGACCTTGGAAAAAGCTTCCAAACTTAGGTGCTAGAAGTGAGAATGTGGATTTATAGTTTAAAGTAGAGACATATTGAGTTAAGAAGAGGTAAGTTTAGAGTTTCAGAGTTTAAAATATAGAAAAAATAAAAGTAGTTTCAAAGGTAGACAAGAAGTTTAGAATGTAGTACTGTAGCTTTGTGTGTTATAACATAATTGGTTCAGAAAACTTACATTGTAGCATGAGTCCATAAGACAAAATATTTAAGGATTAAGTTAAAAGCATAAATATCCTCGTTAGCAGTGTTTTATTGGTCAATAAATCCTTAAAAAGTCTTGTAACTAGAAATCTCGTGACCTTCTGAACCATGCGGTAAAGACATGAGCCAAACTCACCCTTCCTACCAATGCAGAAGATAAGAAAAATAAACCACATCCCCTAAAGCAACTCAGAGGTCCCGTCTCTAACTCATTCCAAACTCCTTCAAAAACCCCCATAGCAAAAGTCCACATGTCCCTAAGTGCTGCCTGGTGCAAATACCCCCATAGCAAAAGTCCACATGTCCCTAAGTGCTGCCTGGTGCAAATACCCCCATAGCAAAAGACCACGTGTCCCTAAGTGCTGCCTGGTGCAAAAATCCCCACAGCAAAAGTCCACATGTCCCTAAGTGCTGCCTGGTGCAAATACCCCCACAACAAAAGTCCACGTGTCCCTAAGTGCTGCCTGGTGCTCCATTTTTCCCTCCACCAGATTTTTCCGGGAGCTGACGGAGCTCAAGACCTTCGCCAACTACTCCACCTGTGACCGCAGCAACCTGGCTGACTGGCTGGGGGGCATCGACCCCAAATTCCGGCAGTACACCTACAACCTGCTCACCTGCGGCATCGACCGCAACTTCCTGCACCGCGTGACGGAGCAGCAGCTGCAGGAGGACTGCCACATCCCCACCGGCTTCCACCGCGTCCGCATCCTCACCGCGGCCCGGGGTGCGCCTCCGGCGGCGCACCGGCGCGGCCCCGTCCAGGGAATAATGTGCTCTGACTCTGTGATTGCAGAGGGATCAACAGATGTTTTATTAAGCTGTGCTGTATTATACTGTATTGCACTGTTACTACAGTAAAACTGTACTAAAGAGGTTTATTAAGCTATACTATATTACACTATATTACATTATTACTATACTAAAACTATACTAAAGAAAAACTCGTGATCCTTACCAGACAGTCAGGACACAGCTTCGACCTAACTGGTCAATCAATCCAAAACACCCACCACCAGTGTCCAATTCAGAAATCATTCTTTGTTAAAAAATCTCCATAACACATTCCACATGTGCCAAACAACAGATGCAGCAAGTGAGGATAAGAATTGTTTTCTTCTTCCTGTGAGCTTTCTCACAGTGTCTCACAGCTTGCCAGGAAAATCCTGGAGATTTTCCTGGAGAAATCTGGAGAAAGAATTACGTCTCTCTCTGTTCAGAGAAATGTGAATACCACACCTGGCGGGAGGGAAGGGTGTGGAGGGGTGTTTGGGATGAGCTGCTGGGTGGTTTTTAACTTCTGGTGGTTGTTTTGTGCTGTCTAGAAACGCTGCACTCGCCCATCACGCTGCAAACCACGTCCGACGGGACCGATGTCTTCATCAGCTACCGGAGGAGCACCGGCTCACAGCTGGCCAGGTGAGCCCTGCAGGGAGCAGGGAAGCCCAGAGGGAAGGTGGGCGGTCAGTTGTGGGAAAAGTGTGGAATGGGGAGGAGGGAGAGGCTGCCAAAACCTGCAGAGCAAATGGGGACAGCACAGTGGTAACCTGCACAGTGGACAGGCCAGTTCCCAGTCCTGTCACCGCCACTTTGGCACTGAGTGAGCTTTTCCTCAAGCTCCTAGGGCTGTAGGGGATCACAGCACGGAGTCAATGTCAGCTCCTCGTGTTCTCTGCACGTGCCCAGACAGCTGGGTTGGAGCTGGCATCTCATTCCCTGCTCCTCTGTCTCACCGTGTCTCAGCCAACGTGGTGAGGCAGCAAATGGAACTTCTCCTCATGGTGCTGTCCCCTCTTGCCACCAGCCTGCTGAAGGTCCACCTGCAGCTCCACGGTTTCAGCGTGTTCATCGACGTGGAGAAGCTGGAGGCAGGGAAGTTTGAAGATAAGCTGATCCAGAGCGTCCTGAGTGCCCGGAATTTTGTGCTGGTCCTCTCCCCACACGCACTGGATAAATGCATAGAGGACCCCGAGTGCAAGGACTGGGTACACAAGGTAAGAGGTGCCACCAGGTGGGACCTCTGCAGACATTGGTGGGAGGAAGCTGGTGAGGGGCTGATACAGGCCATGAGCACCTGCATTGTCTGTTCCTGCAGGAGATTGTGACAGCCCTGAACTCTGGAAAGAACATTGTACCTGTTACAGACCATTTCGAGTGGCCAGACCCAGAAACGCTCCCCAAGGACATGAGGGCTGTCCTGAAATTTAATGGTATCATGTAAGCAAAATCCACCTGTGCCATGGGGTTCCTTGACACCTGGGGAGAACAACTTGCATAAGGAGTAGCAAAGAGCCCAAGGACATTGGGACAAACAGATGAGGGTGGCAGAACAGGTCAAAGGGACACTGAGTCACTCCAGGTGCTCCAGAGCTTGCAGGGAGCAAAGGTTCCCACCACATCCCTGCTGCTGGTGTTGTGCTGGGACTCCTCTGGGTGACAGAGGGGACACTGCTGGGAGGACACCCATCCTCAGGCAGGAGTGATGCTGGCAGGTTTTACAGCTCACCTGGGTTTCTTTCCCCTCCCTGCTTTCCATTTGTGCAATTTCCCAGCCTGGCAGGGAATTCTGCAGCACCCATAGGGAAAAGGGAGCTCCTAGAGAGCTGGGGTGGAGGAAAGGGGTCTCTGGCTCCTTGCCCAAGTGAACTGAGTTATCTTTTGGCACCTCACACACAAGAGAAAAAGTAAACATCACATTTTCCCCCTCAATACAGGTGGTCCCACGAGTACCAGGAGGCCACGATTGACAAAATCATCCGCTTTCTCCAGGGCCGCTCCTCCCGGGACTCCTCGGCGGGCTCGGAGAATGGGCTGGACTGTCTGCACTCCCTGGGGCAGAGCTAGAACAAGGACAGCAGCCTCAGAGACTGCCAGGCCACCCCTTTTTTTATGTCCAAATTTATCTCTCCTGACTTTTTCCTATGTTTGAGAGAAAACCTGTGGCTCTTACTCCCTCCTCTCCCTCCAAATACAAGCCCTGCTCCCCAAAGGCCAGCACTCACCCCCCAGCGCCTGGGGAGCCAAGGCAGGCTGGACTCTGGCATGGATTACGTGTCTTCCACGTCCTCCTGTGGGGTGGCAGGACATGCATGGGGTGTGAGGCAGACTGGCACCATCCAGACCCCCACCAGCAGCTGCAGCTTCCCCCAGAAACACGTCCAAAGAGGGAGAATCTGTGGAGGACTGAAAATTGGAGAAGTGTTGAGAATCCATCGTAAGAGGACGCAGGGGAGAGAAGAGCAAGTGAGAGGAATGTGAGGCTCTGCTGTGTGCCCCAGGAATCTCCTTGTGGTCAGAAACTGAGAGCAGGAAAGGGCAAATAAAAACTAAGGCCTAACAAAATCTTTGTGTTTGGGAAAGATAACCCACAGGGGCCTTCTGAAGTGCTTTATCTTTCCCAGCAATGCCCCTTTATCACAAGAGCTCCTTCCCTCCTCAAAGGACTTCCACCTCCCAGTGCTGCAAAACCTCTGTGTGCTCTTAACTCTGGCAGTGGAAATTTGGGGTTAGACCATGTGAAGCTGCAAAAAGTGCTTTTAAAATACTCTCCTTCCCTCCATCTGAAGTCTCAGCTTCACCACTTTATCAGGTCTGTATTTTCAGGGAACTGGAATCTGGATTGTGACCCTGGAAAACTTGAAATCCATGCAGGGAAGATGCTAATTGCTGTGCTTGTGGAGGTATTCTACACTGTGGCTGTATTTTATCCTGCTCCACAGCTGTATTTTATCCTGCTCCTGTGGTCTGTGCCTTCAGCAGGAGCTGGTGAATCTCTCTGCTGACCGCCACACCCCCACAGCCCTGGCTGAGCTCCCTGGGGTTGTCCCTTGCTGGATGCAATTCCAAGTAGCACTTGTTTCTTCCCATCGACCTCTTCTCAACACCCACCAGGGCTTTTTGCAGCTCCTCACCTTAAAATGTCAAGAAAAAGTGGAGTTTTTGCAAAGGGCTGACAAAAGATGCTCCAGGACCATCAGTGCCTGCTGCCAACACTGCAGGTGAGGAACATGGGCATCCTGACACAAATCCCTGCATTCCACACTCCATCACCTGAATCACCTTGCAGAAGCAACAGGCTCCTCTTCCTATCCCTGCTTGAGAAAAACTCAACATTTTCAGGAGGTAACAAGGAGTCTCAGCTACCTTGTCCTCCTCCTGACTCTCCCTGAAGCCCTGCTTTAACTGTCAGGAACACAAACACTTTCTTCTTTTGGCTTGGATCCACAAACATATCAGGGGGAAAAAAAAAAAAAGTTAATTCTGGTGCTTTATGGATAGTTCTTATCAGCTCACAGTTAATGGCATCTTTGCTCTCCAGTGAAAGGTTAATAGCCATATTTGCCCAGCATTCATCAGAATTAGAATCCATCTAATCTCCAGAATAAATAACAAGAAGGCAGCAGATGAGCCCAAAGGTGAATCTGCCCAAGGATAAAAGCCTCTTGTGAGCTGCTTCAGGGAAAAGCCTTCAGTAACTGAATGTCAAGGCCTCCATGGCCACTGAGGGAGTCCCACACAAACAGTCCTAAGGATTTTTCTCCCTGCAATAATACCTGGTAAGATGATTGTTTCTTGTTTCCCAGGAGCTCTGTAGCAATCAGCCTCCTCACCCAGCACTCAGTGTGGAGATTTACTTGTTCTCCACAGCTCAGGTGTCTCACCTGACACAAGATCCCATCTCCTGCTCCAGCTGCCCAGACTGTGACTCCTCCTGTTTCCCCATCATTACCTTCACCTTAATGAACTTGCCCTGCTTCTGGCAAAACATCCCATACCCAGCCCCTTCCAGCTGGAGCAGACCCAAGGAAATGAATTCCTCTGTCCTCACCCTCCCTCATTCCTTTGCTCTGCCACATCAAAAGTGTTTGGAATTATTCAATCAGGCATTATTAATAAATCTGGTTTTTACTCCAAATCCCCTCCTCTTTGTCTGTATCACGTGCTTCTCTCCCTGCAGGCTTTTCACACTTTTTTTCACACAGTTTTCCCTTCACCATGAAGCAGAACTGACATTCCCAAGCACCATTCCTGCAGGAGCCCCTCACTTCCCACTCACCTTTGCATGGACTGATGCACTGCACCCCCAAGGACTCTGCCTGCTGTCACAGCCATGGCTCCACTGTTGCAACTCTTGGAGGACAGCCTAGAAAAACTTTGGTTTAATTTCTTTAATAAGGCATAATAGCTGCCATTGAATCTGTCCCCACGCAGAGCCAGGTTTCACCTCAGAGCACAACACTGAGCAGCTGCTTGAATTGGCACCCACGGGGTGGAGAGGACTTCACTTCACAATCAGTTCATCCACAAACATCTTCTGCAACATTCACAGCATGCCCTGTTCCTCAGGGAGGCCAATTCCAGGCTTAGCCCAGCAATCAGACCTGTAATTCCTATGGTCCCTGGGATAACTGTCTGAGGCAAGTGGCACAACACCAAGTTCTTAAAGCCTCCCTGCTTCTCTGCTCCCCAGTTCTGCTTTTACCACACACTCCCAATGGACAGGGATGAAGCTGGGTTAAAGCATTTCACATTTTCTGCACACTCAAGGACAGGTTTCAGACCTGCTCTCCTGCAAGCTTTACTCTGGTGGTCAGAAAAAGCAAGTTTTGGCTGCTTGCAAGTCCCAAACCTGCATTTCCATTTCCCCTGACTTTTCACTCTCACACACTCATTCTCCACAAGACAGATAAATTCCTGCTGCTCCTGCTTTACTGCAGTCTTCAGTAAAGGACTGAGAAGGAAAATAATGGAGAGAAACCTCGAATGAGTCAAGGACAAACGATATCAACAGCTGCACAAGATATCCAGAGTTTTATGAACCATAAAAGAGCATGGAGGCTTTATTCATTCTGAAAGTAACAGTAAAGTCATTACTGCATGTACCTGAACAGCATGTGCAGTGTACACAGAACTGCTGGTTTATGGCACGTTGAAGAAAAAAAAAAAGGGATTGCAGCAACACAGGTAATGCTCTGGAAAGAACAATTACAAGCACCATGGACATGGGGTTTGCTTGCTGGCATCAACAGATCCCAGGGCAAGCAGCAGAACTGAGGTCATTAACACAAAATTACGCCACATACAACAAAAAAGATTAAGATTAAAGACACCAGTCCTGTCCCCAGGACACCAGCTTGCTGAGGAAGGCCTCTGGGTAAGCACAGCAGTGATTTCACATGACTGGGGCACACCTATCAAACTGGGGCTAAGTTTTGAGAATAAGGGGGGGAACAATTCTGACAATTTTCTCCTTAACTTCACAGCTTTTGGCAACTGTCAATTAAGGCACCTACAGGAGTTGCTCCAAGGATCCTCGTGTGTCCCTCCCAACCCAGGATTTATTCTACTGGCCCTGCAGTATTCTCAGATGATCTGCTGCTTCTCAAAACCACATCTGAGATCCTGGGCTGAGCTACAGACAGCCAGGACATACCCCTGGCACTCCTACCAACACGTCATGAATTAGATCCTCTTCTTAGGACACCTCTGACTTGCAAAACTAAAGCTGGTTCAGTCAGTAAGGACAGCAATAGCACTCTGTGCTAGTCATGCCAGACTCTCCTTAAGGAGTTTTATGGTCTGGCATGTCACATTTGTTGGGTTTTTACTGGCAATGTGATGGTGTGGAGCACAGATCTTCCCCCCCAGCAGGACACTGTTGGGTGCCTCTGCTTCAGCCTGTGCCTCACCCACACCAGCAGCTCATCTGCTGCACACTGGAATACCCTGAGGGGAAAATGCTCAGCAATTAAACCAGAACTCAGTCCTCTCTCCCCACTAAAAGCATGGCAGAGCCTTCTGACCCCACCAAACCACAAACCAGCCTTGCAAAAGGCCCACAACAGCTTGATTGGCTTTTGGGTCTCTTGGGTTTTCTCTGACAGATGAGCCAACACAACGTTGAGGAGGCATTCACAGCTCCAAATCAAGTTCCTCCTGTGATTTCCAATTATTTGGCATTTAAAAGTTAGTAAGGACAAGGAGAGTGTCCCTCCCACACTGATCTGTCCTTTGAGGGAAGAATAAGTGCAGTCTTCAGGTGGGCACTGCTGTGCTGGCCAATTCCTTGGTGTTAAATTCAGTCTTTTGTGGGGGACAGGGAAGCCTCTTGGAAGTGGTTGTAGCCGTGTCTTGAATCCCAGATTTCTATCCACCTAGAAAAGAATGAACAGTTTCAGCTTCCAAAGGCACATGGGGATGTTGCTGAATTGAGTGAGTCTTAAAAGTTTCAGAGGAACAAAACAAAATGACCCTGCCAGGAGCTGCTGCACTTGTGCAAATCCCAATACAATCCCTCTCCCAGAACCTACCAGGTGATTTGTTTTCTATCACAACAAAACTTCTGCTTCAATTACTAAGGAAAATTACAGGAAGAGAGACTGCTGAGAGAGCTCCATCTCTTCCATGAAGAACTTTCAAATTCAATTCCAGATTTTGGATTCCAAGAGGCTGCAGCAAAGCTTTGGAGCACTCTGAATATTGGCAGCTACATTACTCAGGCTGCAGGTTTATCCCTAGGATTCAGATTCCAAAGGAAATTACCTGCACCTCTTTTTACTGTAGCACCAGACACCCTCTCACAACCAGAACTGAAAACATGCCTTAAAAACTGCCAGCTTCTATCCTAAGAGTAAATAGTATTTTCCATGTGACATTGCAGGGCAAAGTTTGAACATTTGAAGTAAATTACCCAAGGATAGCTGCTGGAATAAGGAGGATTATAGCCCCAAAGAGAAATGGGAATCCCCTCATAAAGTGCAAGGTGGCAGGGTAGAGAGAGTTGAACACTCCTGTAGCCGCGAGTGAACACAGCCCTTCCACGCAGGCAACAGAAGCAAAGAGAGCACCTGGAAAAGAGAGATAAGAGGTTAATGGTGAGATAGGCAGGTGGTTATTGCCTGTAAACAGCTGTAACACATCACCCTCAGTGGATTCTGCCAATCTTTCCAAGGGTTTGCACTTGCTATCAGAAAGGTGTGTGAATTATCAAGTGTGGTAAGGTGGGACAGGACTGGCCTGGCACGTCCAGCCTGTGGCCATGGCCACCTCACCAACCTGCAGGATTTGTATCAGGAGATGACCAGGATTTTATCCATCAGCTGGATTGTAAATGCTCCAGGCCAGGGCACCTCTTATCACTTGTTAAACATTAAGTACAGCACAAGATTTAGCACCATAAATCCACCGTACGTGCCGTCGCCGTTCTAAAATAAGAAACACCAGAATTGCAAAATCACCTCTCGATCGTTGCCACCTGGATTCCCTCCTCCCCCTGTGTGCCTCAGAGACATTCCTGTGCTGGGTTTCACAGCAAGTGCAAACCCTCCAAACACATAAGTGGACAAAAGGCAAACATGCTCCTCCCAGGGGTTATCCGTGATCTTTCACTGTGGTCAATGATACAACCCTCCAACAACACCTGGTTCTCCCCACTGTTACTGATCTACAGAGGAAAGTTATAGTCAGGAGAATGACTCTTTTCTCCTTGTTATATAATCCATTTTAACTCTTACTCCTTGTAAAAGTTTTGGAAATGAATGGATGGATGAATGAACTATTCCTGCTTTTCTTCCCTTGCTCTCATCTCAGAAATGCAGCAAGTCTGAATCAAAGAATGACAATTATTTGGGAGGAAAAAAAAGGTCACCCTGGGCCTGAGGGTGAATGCAGGGACACAGGAGTCCAGAGGAGCCAGGGAACTCACAACCTGCCCAGAGTCTGGTTTCAATATTCCAAGAAAAAACTGTTTCGGGATCTGGCTTAAGCACAGTGGTTAATTCCTTACCTTGTTCTGTCTCACTGACCAGCTTGGAGAGCTTGGATCTGATGACTGGAGTGGCTGCCATGGAAAGAAACAGAATTCCGTAACCTGTGAGCAAGACACAGCACATTAGGGAAAGCTCACCTGAAAAATAAAGCCTCCCAAGTCAGTCCCAGAAATCTGCAGCTGCTGGCAGTGTCTCCCTGCTGCATTTAGACACAATTCACCCTCCTGGATCTCATAAGGCACTTCAGTCTGTGTCTGCAGTGTAATACAGTTCTGGGAAGCCTAATGTTCTAGGAACTACACAGATGCACTTCCAAACTTCAGTGTTTGGCCAACACTGCCCTTAGCAAGCCACAGTTCTGTTGGTGCACGAGGCATAACTTCCTCACGTGCCTGAACTCCCCATGAAGCACGCTGCCAGCACCAATTTGCCAAAAGCCTGAGAAACAGGGATTTAAGCCTTCAGCATCACCTGTAAACATCAGTGGTGTCGTGGTAGCAAGGGAAATCACCACCAGCCCAGCAATGTTGGAGATCAATCCTATCTCTGCCACCCAGGTGTCCTCAAGGCAGAGCTGCAGCAGCCTCAGCCCCGCCAGGCTGCTCAGGTAAGCCAGGTAGCTGGCGGCCGAGCCGTACCCGATGAGATCAGAAGCCCAGCACAGAGGGAAGCCGAGCTCATACAAAACATAGATGTCCTTGGCTCCAAAATGCACCGTGACAATCAGAAAGAAAGCCAGGGAGTACAGAGCCAGCTTCCACCTGGAGCTCGGGTGCTCTGGGGCTCTGTACAGCCTGTACACGGCCTTGTAGTGGCTGAGCGTGAACAGCTTGGCCGCCTTCTTCTGCTTCACCGACTCCCGGAGGAAGACAGCGGCGTAGAGAGTGGCAGCAAGGCTGGCAGCAAAGGCCAGCCAGAAGGGGTTGATGTAGCCCTGGGCCTTGCGCCACTGGCCGCCGCCGATGCTGGCCACCATGCCCGCGGTGCCCAGGCACGCCTCGAGGACGGCCACCCGGAAGGTCCGCGCTCGACGCTCGCTGGTGTCGGCCACGTAGGAGAAGCAGCTGGCCAGGATCAGGTTGTAGTCGCCCGTGAGGCCGCTCAGGATGCGTCCCAGGAGGAAGAAGGCGACGTGCAGCTCCAGGTACATGACCAGCAGGTAGATGGCTGTCTGCAGGGCCATGCCCGCGGCCGGCAGGATGAGCGCCGGGCGCCGGCCCACGCTGTCGCTCCACGCGCCGAAGAGAGTCACGGAGAACAGGCTGACAAAGAAACCTCCCAGGTTGATGTAGAGGTTCCAGTGGGACACCAGAGCTTCCACCTCCTGCAGGAAAAACGGGCAGCTGAGGAGCTCCAACAGCACCCATTCCTGGGCTCCCCATTCCTCCTGGGGCTCCCTGCTTCCATCACGCTCCCCTTCCCCTCCGGGCTCCCTGTTCCCCTTCCCCTCCGGGCTCCAGCCCTTTGGGGCTGTTCCCTCCTGACTCTGATTCCAGGGACTCCCAGCTCCTCTCAAGCTCCCTGTTCCCTTTGGGGCTGTTCCCTCCTGACTCTGATTCCAGGGACTCCCAGCTCCTCTCAAGCTCCCTGTTCCCTTTGGGGCTGTTCCCTCCTGACTCTGATTCCAGGGACTCCCAGCTCCTCTCAAGCTCCCTGTTCCCCTTGGGGCTCCCTGTTCCCCCGGGGCACCTCTCTCCCCCTGCTCCCCCAGGGTTCCCTCTCCCCTGGGACCTCCTGCTCACCGTGCGCCTCCCACTCTCTCCGGGGCCCCCCAGACCCACGGACCCGCCTTTCCCCCCG
>VZRH01006699.1:55614-72184 GCA_013397555.1 Urocynchramus pylzowi | reverse complement strand
TCCCTGCCTCTCCCAAAGCTCTGTCCTCCTCTCAGCTCTGTGTCTGAGTGTGGCAGCTGGTCAGGTGTGGCCACTCATTCCCTCAGTAGGTAAATAAAATAGTTTAAATAATTATTACTTAAAAGCTTGCTAGGAAGGCAAAAAAAAAAAAAAAAAAGTACCTTTTTTTGCTAGTTAACTTTCAGTAGGCAAAGGAGTCACTGAAGTGAAAAGAGATCAGGATCAGGAAAGTTCTAAGGAGACAGAGAGTGATTTTTTTTTTTTTTTTCATGTCCTGAGGCCACAAGTTCAAACTCAGTTACTGGAGGCATTGTTACATACAGTGAGTCCTTGGAGTTACCTGTGGAATGATTTGGCAGTCTTGGTTCAGTTGCTCTTTGAAAATGACTCTCTCTGGTTTCTATGCAGTCAGCAACAAGACAAAAATTGAAAACATCCTGGATCTTTCCCTTTGTGACTTAAGGAAACCTTTGAGAAGGGTTTTTTGGGGTTAAGTTGTGCACTGTGCCACTGCTGAGCAGGAAAAGCTGGTGCCTCTGCACACAGTGGTGTGAGCCAGCAGCTACAGGGTGGACTTTCACATTTTTTCTATTCTGTTCATCTATTAACCTGCCCTAAAATGACATAGCACTGGACACTGAGCTATTATAATTGGGAGCAAACAATGCTAAAAATCTTGCTTAAAGGCAGACAAATGTCCTTACAGGATGGCTGACTTTGGGAAAACCCTTTTTCCAGCTTTGCCTGAGAGCCTGTTCACAGCAGGATGGAAGACAATGGCACTGTGCCTATGACATACATCCCAAAACTCTGCTAGGGTCTCTCAAAGGGCACCCATCTGTGTCTTTTAATAACAAAAATGGAGAAAAAGGATTTTCAAAAGGGCAAATTGCTCTCTGTGATCAGTGGGATGAATAATTAAGGTTCTTAATGCTCTTGTTCATAAATAAGGCTCAAAAATAAATATTTTTGTATCTTTGGGAATCTCTCAGATTTACTTCTTCAGCCTGGCTGCTTTGATAATTCACACCTAGATTTCTGTCTTCTTTCCTCCAGATGCTCAGCTCCCTGCTCATCTTTTCCCTTCAGCAGCTCTGTAACTTCCACACCACGTTCAGAATTCCTGAGCGTGTTCCCAAGCATCTCAAATTCAATCCTGCCACCCATTATTCCAGCTCCTTGCTTTAATCCTCTGTAATCCAACCTCCAAAAGCATCACTACAGTTTCATTCATACTGAGCAGTATATTTTAGTGGACATCCTTTATCCAAGACCACACATCAGTGGTTTTCTTCCTTTGGCTTTGGTGTTTCCCACAATTGTGCAAGTTCCAAAACGCAGAAGACACCAAAACCTCCCCTTACATTCTTTCCCAGCCAAACCAAATGCCACAGTTGTGACAAGTAATTTTGAATCTTTTCCATGTAAAAGGGACTGGCTTAAACATTTTTACATGAAATTTGGAGTGGTTGTCCAAAGCAGAACTAAATTGAGGTTTTCTCAGGAAAAGAATGACATGAAATAGGGCATCTCACTTTCCTCAAACAAACAAGACAAAGGCAGTGGAAGCTGAAATGAACTGTGACCAGTTTGCCAGTAAGCCCTTCAAAGTCTCTACTAAGCTAAAAATCCAGTGAAAAGTTATAAAAGCATTTACAGTACAAGGAGTCCAGGCCGTTGAAATGAGCTGTGGTTCACCTGGGCCATGACCTGAAGGCCGTGTGAAAACAGGTGGAGAGGCCTTGACTGGATCAGTAACTGATTCTACAACTCAAGGACATAAATACAGAATATAACACCATCAGCACAATCAGAATATCAGACTATAACACCATCAGCACAATCAAGAAGCCTGTTTAGTGATTGCTAATCCCTTATCAAGAAAGGTCCAAAGTCATCCATGCTTCTTTTCCTCTGGTACTATTTTTGCACCTGCTGAAGGCCTCACCTGCTCCTCACAGTTCTGACTTGCACAGTTTGACATTTGATTAGGATCTGCATAGATCAGAGGCTAGATGGGAGAGAAGCACAGGAAATTACCTTTTCTCTAATCCCTTTATCAGGCAGGGAATGTAATTATGAGGCCTTGGCTTTGGATGAGGCCCCGGGTTCGACGTTCAGCTTTTTCTGATTGTGTGTCCCCTTCCCCTGGCAGGAGGCAATGTGTGGCTATGTGATCATAGTGATGGCACTTTTCTGGTGCACAGAAGCCCTGCCTTTGGCTGTCACAGCTCTCCTGCCCGTCCTGCTGTTCCCACTAATGAATATCATGGATTCAACAACAGTAAGAGATCTTGCTCCATGTATTAATCAGTCAGCTGCTTTTATTCTGGGATTATTCCCCAGGATTATATAATGACCATAATTATTTTTATATTACTGATAGTATTATTTTAACTTAATTTTTAATGTAATTATTATTATTATTCTCTGTCTTCTCCATGGAGTAGAACTTGCATGAGCCCAGAGTGAGCTCTGGGTGGAGCTGCTAATCTGAAATCAAAGCAAATTCCCCATTCAGATGCAGCCCAGAGTCACTCCCTGCTAATACCTTTGGTACAAACTCCCTCAGAAAATGTCCTGTCTCTTGTGACTCTCCCCTCTCCCACCTCACAGGTCTGTCAGGAGTACCTGAAGGACACCAACATGCTCTTTTTGGGGGGCCTGGTGATGGCCATTGCCATCGAGACCTGGAACCTGCACAAGCGAGTGGCTCTGAGGGTCCTGCTGATCACTGGTGTCAGGCCAGCCCTGTGAGTGACAGGGGTGGAAATGCTGTGGGATAAAGGATTTTATGGCATTACACCCTGTCTCTGATGGGAATCTGCAAATCTTTCCCTGCAAATGCTTTCCTGCAGCCCAAGTGAGTTACTGCCTGAGCAAGCCTTGCCAATGGGTGTTACACACCTGGTGTGTCTTTTTATTTTATTTTATTTTTTAATTCCAAAAAGCTTTTAGGGGGAGAAATAACAGCAAGAGAGTCAATGCTGGAAAGAGAAGGGTGCTGCCAGGCTGGGCCAGGAGCACAGCTTTGGACAGTCAGGAGAAACCACAGCTGGAACACAGAGAACGTGGACTCTCTGCCTGCTGCTGATTGCACAGAGAAAAGAAAATATGAGGATGCTTGTTTGGAAAACAACAAATGTTTTCCAGACTAGAACTTTAAGCTATGCACAGGTTACACCACCGTGTTTAATCAGTTTCAGCTCATAAGAAGAGGGAATACTGAAGGAAATTACAAAGCAATAGAATAAAAATGAATACAAGATAAACCCCTTTTCATCTCATATATAATCTACATCTCATCTAAAGAATAATTTTGAGACAAATAACAGAGTAATACTGAAATGAGGATTAGAATTTTAGATGAGTAAGAAGAGAATCTTAAATAATAGAGGTGGGATAAAATAACATGAGAAAAAAAAAAAAGAGATCATCTTCCTTATGGCTTAAACTGATTGCCATTTGGGATCAAATTCAGTTTGCAATTCCTCTAAAAATCTATTATAATGCATTAACATGTGTTATTGAGAAATGTCTTCCTGAGAACGATGTGGGATAAGCAGGATCTGACTGGATAAACTGCTTGCTCCAAGCTACCAGCTTCCACTTTCTTAGCCATAGCAATGTCAAAAAATTGGTTGAAAGAGAAAAATTGATGTTAAATCTTAACTGTGTCGCTCACAAAGCAAATCAGGGCGGGAGGAAATGCTGGGTGGGGATTGCTGAGCATTCTCCAAACCCAGCATTGGTAGCTGACTCTTTGTAACAAAAATAATAAAGAGCATTGCAGGGCTGAGTTCTGATCCAGCTTTTCCAAACCTTCTCATTTCAGCCTCCTGATGGGTTTCATGGTGGTGACAGCTTTCCTGTCCATGTGGATCAGCAACACAGCCACCACTGCCATGATGGTCCCCATAGCACAGGCAGTGATGGAGCAGCTGCACAAGTCAGAAGCAGAGTCTGGCACCACTGGCCAAGTGTCTGAACACACCAACAAAGCCTTTGAGCTGCAGGAAAAGTCACCTGACAGCTTCAAAGAACCCGAGGAAAAAGGTGAATGGGTTGGGAGAGGTTTTTTTCTTCAGGGTGATGGAGGATGACCTTTCTTCTGTTGTAACAGTTCCTAGTAAATGCTAAAAGAAAACTGTCCCCAAAGCATCCTGGCTGCACCACACAGCCCTGATGAGGCCCTTCCATGAACCAGACAAAAACACAGTTTTTATTATTGTTATTATTATTCTGACTTGGTTGAAGTTAAATCAAAAATACAGAAAGGTTATAACTACTCAACAAACTGACAAAAAGTACAAATTCTCCACTAGGGGAAGCCTTTATATCAGGCTTGCTATTTCCCTGCATATTTATGTTAGTTCAATTATTATCTACTGTGTAACTTATCTTATAACAGGGGATTCCCAAGGCAAAATTTCTGGCCTATTTCCAGCTGGAAGGTTAGGGATTAAAATGATCTTTCTAATCCAAAGGTACACAATCAAGCAACAATATCTCTTTACCAGCTGTCTTGCCCTCTCCCCATTTTTGAGGTGACTCCAGAGTTTCTGAACATAAATCTCAGTGCCAGCAGACAGGTGCTGTGCATAAAACGTTCCCTTTAGCCCAGCTTCTCCAACTCTGTTATAATTCCCTGAATTCTTGCCTCACTCCCCTCCATGTGCAGTTCAGACATTCCCCTCCTTCACAAGGAAGTGTCAGCAGTAGGTTCAAACTTTAGCACACATTTCAAATTCCTCTCTGAAAAATTTCTCTGTGTCAAGACAACCAGTGAAAATGGGCAGAAGATCAAAAAATTAACAATGCCAGCCTTAAAATGAGGAACTTTAGTTCCTTCAGCTTTGAATCCATTGTGTTCTAGCCTTGAAATATTAAATTATGCAGGCCCAAGGCCTTTTCCTGTCCTGTATAGCTCCTGCATCTCTTTTGTTCCTTGGGATCTAGGTAATTCTCATGTCCTGACAGTAGAGGAAGAGAGAAACAGAAATGAAGAGATTGAGAAGAAACACTTGAAGTTGTCCAAGGGAATGTCCCTCTGTATTTGTTACTCATCCAGCATTGGAGGGATTGCCACTCTGACTGGGACAACCCCAAATCTGGTGCTGCAAGGACAAGTTAATGAGTAAGTCTGGGATCACACACCCTCCAAACTGCAGCATTCTGCTCCAGCTGACTTCTAGGCAGCACAGAGAAGGAAAATGTCAGTTTGGTCCCTTTCCTGGGAAGTGAGCTTTTCCTCCTTAATGGCCCCCACAGAACCTCCCCTTTTCTGACTCACTAATGAAGGACAGAAGAGAGTGTGGAATTTTGGATGCTAACAGCCACCTGCATTTTCCAGCATGTATAAAGACAATGGTGGCATCATCAACTTTGCCTCCTGGTTCTCCTTCGCCTTCCCCACCATGGTGGTGCTGCTGATTTTGGCATGGATTTGGCTGCAGATCCTGTACTTGGGCTTCAAGTGAGTACCCTGAGCCCCTGCCACCCCCCTGGTGGGGCTCTGATCAGGGCTTGTTCAACACCACTGACCCTTTTATTGATGAGAAAAATCACACAGCAGGTGGCAAAGTCCAGACACACAACAGAGAGCAGAACACACTGTTAAAATTCTGCTAGTTTTCCTTGGAGGAATCTGATCAAATCCCAGCTAAATGTGCTCTGTAGATGAAAACAGGGAGCTCTGAGTGCATGTGACCTGTTCTGCAGCATTGCTGTCGTGTCCTAGGAGATTGCTGTGCTCCAAAGCAGGAAATGGATTTCTACAGAGAGCTGTAAATGCCTTTGTGACAAGGTTGCTTCAGACCTAGAGGATTAGTTCTGTGCTAGTTCTGGAGCAGATCACCCCACACAACCAGCCTGCATTGCCTGCCTGTTCAATACTCAGCTTTTCACGTTTGTGTTATCCCAACTTCCCTCATTTTACATGGAAAGAGTGCTGTAACACCTGAAATGCTTTTTTCACCTTCAAATTCCTCCTTTAAAATTTTCTGTCGTTTTAAAAAAGCTTGGTAACTCTTTACTTCCTAGTAAAGTGATCAAACAGCCTTGTCAATCACATTTACATTGTCCTGGTCTAGTGGAAAGTGTCCCTGCCCATTCATTGGAATGGAATGGAATTTAGAGTCTCTTCCAACACAAACCATTCTGTGATTCTGTAATTTTTTTCCTCATATGTCCAGATATCTCACTTCTTTACATTTAAGTAATGAGCTTTAAGGGGCAGGAAGCTTTTTTCTGATCATCTTGTCAAGACATGCAGCTCCTACTCACCATGGCTGCAAATTATAATCTATTTAATTTCAATATTCATATCTAAATACATGTAAAGACATTATGATTGAGTATAAAATTCGGATTCTTAACTCTCAGGATACCTGGCAAATTTCTCTGACATTTCTCATTCCTCAGTTTTAAGAAGAATTTTGGTTGTGGTGCCAGTCCTGCTGCCAAGGCTAAGGAAAAACAGGCCTATGAAATCATCAAGGAAGAGAGCAAGAAACTGGGCAAAATGAACTTTGCAGAAATAGAAGTTTCAATCCTCTTCATTCTCCTGGTGGTGCTGTGGTTTACAAGAGAACCTGGGTTCATCCCAGGCTGGGCAACAGTTCTCTTCAACAAAGATAATACAAGGTAGTGCCCCTTCTCCTCCTCACTTTGAATAAAAATGAAACAGGCTGGATTTTATCCAGCTGAAATCACAGCTGACTAAATTCCTGACTGCTCTGCTGCAGCTATGTCACTGATGCTACAGTTGCCCTCTTCATTTCAATGTTGATCTTCATCCTCCCTTCTGGCTTTTCCAAAGGGGACAGAGACCAAGAGCAAACAGGTGAGTCACTGAAGCACCAAAAATAGGCTATCTGAATAGGTGTGTGGGAAATGGTCACATTTTGGGTTTACAAAAGAATTTTCAAATATCAAAGAATACTTCAAACTGCTCTTCCAGCTGTGTGCTTTAGGCTTGGCAAAGTACACATCACATAAAATTCTCTGTTTCTCATAGTTTAATTAGGAAACTCATCAACTAATCAGTTTCTTATCAACTAATTAGGAAACTCTTATCCCAGCAGTGTTCCTGCCCCTGTCATATTCATTTGTAAAGGATTCTGAGCTGGACCATTCAGGAGGGAACACACAACTTAACAGGAACACACAGAGTTGCTGCCACACCTTTAACTCACCCTTCCCTGCCTCCTACTGTGCTTCTTGGAGCAGCTACAGATCCTTCATTAGAGCTTTTGCAAGTCAAGTTTTAAAACCATCGCTGATGGTGCTCCCAGCGTTTGCTTCGGGAGATAATTCCAGAGTTTGCTGACAGAAGGGATTCCTGACCTTCAGACCAAGCTCACCTCCCACCAAGAAGTTCACCTTTCTTTGGAGAGTGCAACGTGGCTTCACAAAATCTCTTTTGGGTTCCAGGGGGCAGGGCAAAGTTCCGGGCTCCTCCGCCCCTCCTGGACTGGAAAGTCGTTCAGGAGAAGATGCCGTGGAACATCGTGTTCCTGCTGGGAGGTGGCTTTGCCTTGGCCAAAGGCAGCGAGGTAACATTCCTGGGATTTGCGTCTTCCTGGGTGGCTCCTTTTCCACCTTGCTCCTCGTGCTCTCCCAGGACACAAGAGGGCACACCGGGAGCACCAAATGCTCCTTTCCCCAGCTCCTGGGACCATCTCTGGAGTCCTGGCATCAGGATAAATCCTGGTTTTTCCCCGTGCCAATCAGGGCAGCACAATTAGCTGTGTTTCTGGAAAAGTGGCTGATTAAGAAACTGCCCCAACACATTAAAGGTCCTTTTAAATAAAATGTAATTGATGCAGCCAGCATGAGGAGATGATTTACCCAGGAGGGGTCTCCAAAGTATTTCAAACCAAGGATTTATGGAAATAGGATTTAAATTAAACTATTAGAAGAGAAATGGAGAGCTTTGATAGAGAAGCTTCAGGAGCAGGTAAAAAACATCTGCAGGAACAAGTCCAGTGCTACACATTATTTTACAGTAATGATTTAATGATGGAACTGACAATCCATTTATTAAATCTATAGACAATAAAGAAATTCTAAAAGGCTTCAAGTGCCTAGAAATACTAGTTTAGAATTTAAAGATCAACATTAAAATGGGAAAGTACATGTTTGGAAAAGGAAATATTTAGGAAATCACTTTAACTTATCCTAGAATAAATAACCAAATACATAAAAGCTGCTGCAGAAAGCCCAGAATGACAGGGAGGATGCTGCTACTTCCCAGTGACTGACAAGGATGAAGGGTGTGAAAAGATTCAGGCAGTTATCAAGATCTCAGACAATGTGATGAAATGACATTAAATCACTACAGCATCTGATAAGATATATATAAAAATATTTTAGGAAATCAATTCAAATACCTTTGCTTTTATAAATAATAAGCACCTCAAATATTGATCACGTACAAGTAATGATCTGAACAGAGAAATAATTATTTGCTGTCAATAATGCACTATAAATGCAGGATCTCCTACTTTCCAATTCCTTGGATGGGAAATAATGTTGAGGTTTTTTTGGTTTAACTTGCTGAACAATCCTGTCTGTGAGCACTGGCTGTGGTTTTGAGCACTGGCTGTGTTTTTGAGCACTGGCTGTGTTTTCCTGCAGTTTGCATGAGAACTGCTCTGAGAAGGGAGGGCTGAATTGGCATGAGAGCTGCAACAGAGCATTGATGTGGCTCTTCCCTCTCCAACCTGGCATCTCTCTCTGGTCTCTTGCAGGAATCTGGTCTGTCTGCATGGCTGGGCACCAAACTGACCCCTCTGCAGAGCATCCCTCACCCAGCCATTGCCTTCCTGCTGTGCCTCCTCATCGCCACCTTCACCGAGTGCACCAGCAACGTGGCCACCACCACCCTCTTCCTCCCCATTCTGGCTTCTATGGTGAGTCCCAGCATTTCAAAATACTCTAATAAGGACAGTTTTCAGCTCCTCAGTTGTCAACACTAACTGGCTGGGGTACCAGAGGTACCAGACCTAAACAAAAAATCTCTGTGTGCACATACGAACACACGCCGTGCTTAGTTCAACCTTTCTGAAATCATTGCTGGTGAAAAGCAAAGGGATTAAATTCATTGGCACATGGAGACTTTGCCTTCTGGCCTAAACATGAGGTCACTGCCAGCTGCACTTGTTTTTTCCAATTTGTTCTGCACGGAGACAGCAGCAGCAGCAGCAGCAGCATTTCCTTGCCTGCAACATTCCATGTCTGTATTTCACCCCCACCAAGGCCTTCCAGAAGTCTCTGAAGGTGATAGCATGACCTAATTCAGACTTCTGCATTTCCACAGGAGATTCCTGTTGCTGGGGTAAGACAGAGTTCTGTAAACTGAAAAGCTGGTTCCAGACAGAAACTGGAATGAGCTCCTCCAAAATCTTTTTGCATAGGCCACAGCCAACCCCTAAACCAAAGCTCTCACCTCAGAGCTTCACCTGCCTCCCCTGGTAATTTAATTTTGCTCTTAACCAATTCGAATCCAGGGTGTAGAGCTGAATATAAGCATTATTTATCCATTTATACAGCAGCAACACAAAGCCCTGACCACAAAATCAATTCTTGCATTTGCTGCATAAAGATGCTGGAAGTGTCTAAAGCAGCACCAAAATATGAGTGGCTGCAGTGTTTGGGGAAGAATGAGCCTTCTGGCATGGACAAATACAATCAGATTTCTGCCAGAAGGTTTCTGTGCATTTCTGGGTATCAAACCCATCATCTCTGCTCTCTTTTTGTGCACAGGCTGAAGCAATTTGCCTCAACCCTCTCTATGTCATGCTGCCCTGCACACTCTCTGCATCACTGGCCTTCATGCTCCCCGTGGCAACTCCTCCCAATGCCATTGTCTTCTCCTATGGACAGCTCAGGGTTATTGATATGGTGAGGAAAAAAAAAAACCAACACTTTATTTCCAGAATTTTCACCCCTAGGTTTGATCTTTCCTTTTCCTAATGCTGGTTCTTATTGGGGGAACGTTAGAAAAGTCAGTGTGCCTGGCTTATGTCAAGTGGAAAGAAGATGTGTGTGCATTAATAAAGGGTCACTCTGTCTCTAATACACTCTGAGAATCTTAGAAAGGTGCTAATGAGCCTTTAAAGAACAGCCAGGGCCTCTTGAAGATTTTATAATAAGAGCTGTCAATGTCTAACTGCTTGAAAAACCCAAATGTGGAGCATGAGGGTGTCCAAGGGCCTTGTCACCTGGGCAGTCCTTCTGCAGGGACAGGGAACAGCCTGGTACATCTCACTGGGTGCCCTGATGCCTCAAGAAGTCACTAAAGATGCAAGGACAGCAGTGCCACGTCCCTTGACAACTTCCCTAACTTATAACTGATCCAAGAAAAGCCCAAAGTAATGTTAGAGAGAAATACCAGGTCAGAAGAGAAGTGGATTAAAAGGATTTGGGGACTTCTAGTTTTAAGAGTTTTATCCAATGGAAACCTTTCCCTTTATACAAATTATATTTGTGAAGAAAACCAACTGAAATATAATTTGGTGGAGGTGGGAAAAGAACGCCAAAGAGAAAATCAAACCATGCAAACCATCCTAACCATCAAGGAAGGAGAAAAGTGCTCATGGCTGCTAACAACGTTCCTCTTTTCTAATTCTAGGCCAAAGCTGGGTTTGTACTCAACATTCTGGGAGTTCTGACCATAACTCTGGCCATCAACACCTGGGCTTCATCCTTGTTCCAGCTGCAGACGTTCCCATCATGGGCAAACAGGACAGGGACCTGCCTGTAACATGGGGAGGAGACAGAGCCAGGACTGCTCCTGTCAGAGCTGCAAGGAGAGCAGGGCTGTCACCCACAGAGGTTTAGAGAAAAGCCTGTTCTATCTTGGAAAAGGACAAGCAAAATCCTCCCAGTGCTTCCAGCAGTAAAACCGCCCAGTTGCTGTTGGGTTTTGTCACCCCAGCAGGAGGACGAGGTGATTTTGGCTTTCCAGCCCTCCCACCTTTAGATTTTCTGCCTCTGCAGGGGTGTTTGCCCCCAGTGCTTTTCCAGTAAGTCTGAAATCTGCAGTGAGAAAAAAAGAGAGAGGTGTGAATACAGAAAAGGAAGGAGAGAGACTCTGAGTTGCTGATTTCACGCACAGATCTGTGCTGTCACAGCTCTCCACCTGTATATCTGCAAATGTTCAAGGTGTGCATGATTGTTGTGTACTCTGTGGGCACTGACAGCAGGCTGTGTGTTGTGTGATCACAGAAAAATCACTGTCAGCCCCTCCTATTTTGAATTATATTTATTTGCAGTCCCCTTGTTAGGAATGTAAAAGATTCATTTTGTCCCAGAACATCCTCCCTGGTGTTATTTATGTCAGATTACAGCCTGCAAGTTCATAGTAAGACCTTTTCTTGAAAAGGAGAGAATCCCTGTGTCCTAAAATATATATGATTGAATTAAAGATTTTTTTTAATGTACCCCTGTGTTCTAGAGTTTATTTTTTTTAATTATAAATCACTGTTTCTGTCTTCCAGGTATCAACTGCTTGTCCATGTTCTCACAATATCTTTAAATAATCAGCATAGTTGATTTTCTCTTATCTTTAAAGTAGTAATTATGTTGCTATTATTACTGAGTCAAATTTTCTTGGACTGTGCAGCCCAAGATTTTCCTTTGTAAAAGCCTATTATGTAATCCTGTTACATATCTAATCCCTATTCTGCTGGAGCTGACTTTCAGTAGCAGATAAATTCCTAATGACCAAACTGGCAAATATCCAAAAGCACTTTGCCAAATCTCTGGGTGCCATAAATGAGGTTGGGTTCAGAGAGAGCAGTTACTCAATGTGTGCCCCTGAAGTTTGCTCTGAGACCTTTGTTCTGTTGTTACCTGCTTCAATTTTGCACAAAGTGCATTTCTGAAATCCCACTCTGGTGGGATCTCCATACTGGCTCCATGAGAGTGGAAACGAGGTAGTTTCACTCTAAAGCAGTATGTTCTCATCAAAATCTCTTTTCTTTCTCTACCCTAATTATTAGGAGATGAGGGCAGTATGCAGTGCAATTTTTATTCATAAAATGTCCAAATTCACTGACTTGCAGCAGTTTTTTTCCAGTTCCAAGGATCCAGATAATTCTGGTGTCTGCTGGTCATTGATTCCCCTGCACTGATGGTTCCAATGGAAATCACTGTCTTGGAAAGAACAGCCTGGTGTTAATCCTCTTGTGGCTTTGACAGAGTTTTAATTTGATGTGAGATAGAGATCCAGCAGAATATCCATAGCTCCAGAAGGAAAGACATTTATTCTCTGTTGCTAATGAGCTCCTGGGTAACAGATTTCAATCACATAATGACTTGCTCAGGTCCCTGCTACACCACTCTCCTTTCCCTTTGCGTTTACCTCTATCAAACAACACCCAAATCTCTCTAAATATTTTCATTACCCTGCTCACCCTCTGTCTGGGGACTCAAAAATGACAAACTGGAGCAGATGATTTGCTGAGAGCCTCTCCCTTCTCCCTCCCTTTGTCTCCAGCATCAGGGCAGTGTGCTCTGCTTTTGTTTGCTTTTTGTTTTCTTTGAAATCCTCCTGTAGACTTTACATGTCCTCCTAAATTAGTGCTTAGCTAAGCAGGAAAGGTGGAATTCTTATAACATTTCCCGTCGGCCTCTCCTTCCAGCCCTTTTAAAACTGTGTTATGGTTCTTTGAAGTCTTTTCTATTAGTCTACATTATTCAGAGGCTGTGGTGTGCATAAAGTACCTGCAGGAGCACAGGTGCAATCTTTATGCCAATCTCAAGAAGAAAGGAGGGAGACATCAAGTAGCACAGAGTGTCATGGGGCCAATGCATTAATGCTGGGTGTTCCAGCTTCATTAGCATGGGTGAGTGCAGATTTACCAGGCAATATCTGCAGTGGAAGTTACTCAGAGGGTGTAAAAATGCCCAAATTCCAGAAAAAATATGGGTGAAAATCTGTGGGAGGGAAGAGAAGAGAAGAGAAGAGAAGAGAANAAGGGAAGGGAAGGGAAGGGAAGGGAAGGGAAGAGAAGAGAAGAGAAGAGAAGAGAAGAGAAGAGAAGAGAAGAGAAGAGAAGAGAAGAGAAGAGAAGAGAAGAGAAGAGAAGAGAAGAGAAGAGAAGAGAAGAGAAGAGAAGAGAAGAGAGAAGAGAAGGAGAACTGAGAATTTCATGACCAGTTTCCACCTTGCAGTGGTGGTGGCACTGGGCAGTTTATTGCCTTGGGTGTGTCTGAGCTCAGGACCAGTCAAGGTACAGCTAAATATAGTGTGCTTGTGCAAAAACCAGTAACACTATTAAAAATTTTCATAATTTTCTAAGCAAAGCAGGTAGAAAGTGTTTCTAAGCCCCATTATTACCCGGATCACCTTTGAAGGGTGGTTCCCCATTATGTTTCCAGATATTGCCCTCAAGGAGTGGCTCCATTTCCCATTGTGAGATCAAATTTCACAATCTGCTGTGAAACTGCCAGCTCAGCACCTGCTGTGCTTAGCTGGGATTCCCACTGCAGCTCCTCATCTCACAGCTTTCCACAGTTTGCTTTCCACAGGTGATAAATTTGGTAGCAAGGAGGGGACCTGTGTCTATTTTTCCTGCCTTGGCCTAAAAACTACTCGGCAAAACCACAAAATACAGGTTTCCAACAGTGAGTAAGTGGGTGACTCGGAGTCACCTCCTCCATTCTCCCTGCAGTTATGGAGCTGTCCTGCCTTGCCTTGCACACACACAGCTTCTGCAGGCACACACATGCACTCTGAGGGAACAGGGAGGCCTTGCCCTGCTAAAAACACTCCATTTCTGTGACCACACCATAAAAGCTGATGGTTTCTGGGCAGGCTCCTGAAAAATCGCTTACATTTGGGAAAGGCACCTGGCCATAAACACCTCAGCAGCAATTTGTAAAGTGGCATGGGAGTGATGCAAGGGTCACTGAAATCATAAACAGACTTAACAGGACACATGGCAATTTGAAAGCTAAACCAGGATGAAGCCAGCACATCTTTCTAATCCTCAAATTGCTTTGGAGAAACCAAAAATTTGCTCCCAGTCACTTAAGAGGTATTAAAATGAGCCTTGTTGTATAGCACTGACATAGTGAAATACGTCCAGGACATACAGCTCAATTCATAAACTTTCATTAAAAATAAAAGTAAATAAACAAAAACTACTTGGAAGGACACCTCATCAAAAAATGGACATGAAATAATTCTCAAAAAGGTGAAAATTATTTTCAGCAAACAAACAGAAACATGAAGTTCTGTGTTTTATTCAATAATTAGCAGCATGTGGGTAACTGTGGAGCTTTCTCCAAGAGCTGTGAAAGCTGTTCCACTGGTGTTCTTGAGGAAATCCCTCCCTTGGATAACCATGGCATGTTGGCAGCTGTGTGCATCTCCAGCCCTCTCTCCATTTGATTTATTTTATTTTAGGAATACAACTCTCTGCTCTCAACTAGCCCACTGGATTTAGTGCTTGCCAAAGCAGAAACAGAGTTTAAACCCTCTGCAATGATGAATAACTAAAGAACAGAAAGCAGAAACACGAGGACTTAAGAAATACCTGACTTGAAATCATCCAGGAATTTCACAAACCCCAATTTTTTTTTTTTTTTTTTTTTTTTTTTTTTTTCCAACATGGGACCAATAAAACTATTTACAACTTGATTCACTGAACTTTATGGCTTGAGTTAGTAATGACCAAGGTGCCAAAGTCTGGAAATGAAGTGGTTTGGATGTACTAATCACCTGGTGTCCAAACTAACAACTGTTTAATGGAACTTAATCACTACTGTCAATGCTGGGTATTTTCTCCTATTAAGGAAACATTTGGTATTATTTATCCTTTAATCATATTAACACACCGAAACCATCCAGGTGCCATGCAGGAGGTGCAGGTTCCCTCCCCACCTGTCACCTCCTGGCTGCAGACACTGCACCAGCCCAGGCCCAGGGTCCCCAAATCCAGGCCAAGCACCTGGTGTTGATTTTCCTTGGAAAACTCCCTTAAACAGCTAAGGAATGGAACAAGGGAACACTTCTCAAAAGCAATGCAGGGCAGCAGAGTCACAAATTTAATAAAATTTGTGAAAATTGTCCAAAGGAAAAAGAAAACCAAAACAGCAAAACCAAATGAACTTGAAAATAGAGAAGGGACAGAATGATTAATTCAAGGATCCAACACATTTATTTTTATGAATCAGATCAGATTTAACTGCTTCAAGGCTCAGATGTTGGATGCCTGTGTGAGGTATTTGTGATCTAACAATGAATCACAGCTACTTTTAGTTGCCACTGCACCTGAAATACTAACTAGAATTAGTTAGACCATCAGAAACTTACTCTGCTTCCAATTTACACCATTCAGATGATTTCAGGTCCTGCCCACCTAGCAGCACTCCAGGAATTTCCTCATTTCCCTTGATCCCTGTCCAGTCCATGAGGAGTAGAGCAATTCCAAGTTTTCCCCATCTAGGACTTTCCATTCTTTGGAAGGGAGTGGACACTCCATTTCAGTAATTCTGCTGACTCTTGCTCCTTTCCACCAAGCACAAGGAGAAGTGGTCAGAGTTGTCCATGAAAATAAAGTTCATAAGTTCATTTATATGGAATCCCACGATGGGAGACCAGCAAGGTGTGTGCAGAGGGTTCCAGTTAGCTGGACTGGCACCAGTTCTCCCAGTTGCCTCCTGAGAGGACTTCAGTGAGTACTGGTTAGTCTGGGGCAGCTTAGTGACTGCAAAAGGAAAGCCACATTTCCCTTTTTTGCTCTAGGACTCTCCTGATGAGACTTGCCAGAAAGCTGAAAAAGGATCCTCTTTATTTTGCTCTGTCACCCCAAGGGAGCCTGAGTTTTCCTCCTTGTTCTTACCTCTGGCAATGTCATTCCTGCTACATGAAACCTGCAATCATAAATCACTTGTCTGCATCACAGATAACACAGTTGGACAAGGGCAGCCTCCTCACACCTGTGCTTTTGCTTTTCTCCTCAGACCTCAGCAAGTGCTGCTGTGGCACTGAGAGCTACAACTGGCACAGGAGAAATAGCAGCCCCACAAGATTCCCTGGAAATAACCCAAAATAACCTTTGGAATTCCTTTAGTGTTGTGTTTTTGCCACCCAGGCTCTGTGGCAGATAGCAGCATTATTAGAATTAGTTCTGAGGACTTTTAGGGTGTAGATAGGGCAGCCACCAGTTCAGTCTCACATTCCCCCCCCAATTAATGGCAAAAATCAATGATCACAGCCAGAGCTACCTGGATAGTCACAATAGATTGGTGAATGGGGCAGTAAAAACAAGCACCAATTTCATGCTCATGCATTATCTGTTAATTTATAATATATCTGTTAATCTGCTCTGAATGTTGGTGGATTACATGGTACACGGACAAGACAAAAATAAATTTCTGAAATAAATATATTCAGAACAGGCTGAGGCAGAGCTGCCAGAGGGGCAGGCTCTGACTGAATCCTGGCTCCAGAAACCAAAGCCTTTCTCCCAAGTGAGCACAGGGGGTGTGGAAGTGCAGAAGTTCACACTGTAAGCTTTTGTATTTTGGCAGAGATACTGTAAGGAAAAAAAAA
>VZRH01006699.1:39315-55536 GCA_013397555.1 Urocynchramus pylzowi | reverse complement strand
AAAAAAAAAAAAAAAAAAAAGGCAAACAACCAAACCAAAACATGCAGCTTATTAGCCTAGAAGAAAAAAAAAATCTTTGCTCTGTTTACACAGTAACCACACACCTGTATCTCAGAAATATGAGACAAGTGATGGGGAAAGGGGAGGGCACTGACATCTTTATTTTCCTCTACACCAGGTGCAGCCAGCTCTGTAATATCTTTGCAGCCACTATTTTGACTCAGTGCCACTGTTGGCCTCCTGTACCTGCAGAACAGCCCCTGCAGGGAGTGACTCCAAGACTTGCCCATGCTCCCTGCTCCAGCAGGACCTGCTCTGTGCAGACACAAGTCAGCCAAACCCTGAGCCCATCCGAGCACAGCTGCAGCTCCTGCAAGTCACAGAAAGACAAAAGCACTCAAGTTGGTACTAAATTATTCTATTGGGTTGTTTTTCTTCCAGGACATACCTAATTTTCTGGTGCTGCCAGTTGATGTCACATTTTTGTGAGGTAAAAATGTGGCATTGAGGAAACTTGTCCCGTTGCAATAAAACATCAGGGTAGGGGACAGAGCTGAAGAGTGTCCCACCTCTTTAACTCCTCAAACCAAAGTGCAATTCAGTAAAATCCATTTGCATTAATTGTAGCAAATTTGTGTGTCTGGTTTTACTGAATAGGATTGTTTGATATTCCTGGGCAAATGGAGAAGAAAAGAGGGGTATATATGAAAAGAATAATTTTTTTTTTCACCAGAATAAATTGCTTTTTGTCATGAGAATGACAGAGACAGTTGCTTTGTGTTTGTTAAGACAGCAGCCACGTGAGTAACAACAAGGTAACCTCTGCTGCAGTGCTGATGGAATCCAAACATGGAATCATGGAATTGTTTGGGTTGGCAAAGACCTTTAGGATCACAGAGTCCAACCGTTAACCCAGCACTGCCAAAGCCACCACTAACCCCTGTCCCCAAGTGCCACATCCACACTCTGGTAAATCCCCCAGGGATGGTGACTCCACCACTGCTGGCCCTTTCAGAGAAGATTTTTTTTTTTTTCCTGAGATCCAATCTGGCTGAGGCTGTCCCACCCTCCTGACCCAGCCCATGGATGAAGGTGTTAACCAGGACTGGCCCCAGTCCTGAGCCTGGGGAGCAGCCCCAGCTGGGTGTGACCCCATTCCCCCCATTCCCTGGGCTCCAGCGAGTGTTCCACCAGCACTGCACCCATCCAAGCCGTGAGTTTCCCCAGGAGAATCCTGTGGGAAATGGTGTCAGAGCCTTTCCTGAGGTCCTGACCCTGCCAGGAGGAGATCAGGTTGGTCAGGCTGGACCTGCCTTTGGTGGCTCTCTGCCAGCTGAGCACCATCACCTGGCTGTCCCATCCGTGCCACGTGATGGCATTCCAGAGGGTCTGCTCCATCCACAGCCTGTCCTGGCACCAAGGCCAGGTCTGTAATTCCCTGGATTCCCCTTCAGATTGTTTTTGGAGGTGAGTGTCACGTGTGCTGACCACCAGAGAGCTCCAGTCAGCCTGGGCTGCTGGTGGATGATGGAAAGGGGCTCAGGGAGCACTTCCAGCAGCTCCCTCGGTGTCCTGGGATGGATCCAGCTTCCTCCTCATCTGTTGTCACTGTGCTTCCCTCTACAAACAGTAAAAAGATGAGAATCTCCCTTGCTCTTCCTCTGTTACTGATATATTTATAGGAACAGTTTTATTGCCTTTTACAGCAGTGGTCAGATTAAGTTCTAGCTGGACTTTAGTCCTTCTAATAATTGTCAGTTGGGCTATTGAAATCACCAGTGAATAAATCAGTTTTATTTCTCTATTGCTTTTGAATTCACTTCTTCTCTTTAGTGACAGTGTAACATGAAATCATCCATGATTTACTGCATAAACTGCTGTGTGAAGCTGCTTTAAGAAAGTGTGTTTTGCCACACAACACCAGGAGAGCACAAAAGGCACGAATGACACAATTTATCAGGGAATAATGGAGTGTTTGAGGCTAAAACCATTAAAAACCATCTCATTCCAACACCCTGCCATGGGCAGGGACACCTTTCACTAGATCAGGTTGCTCAGAGTTTTATAAACTGCTCTGCACAGGTAGCAGTGGGTGGAACTGGACTGGGCAGCTCAAGAGGGATATTAAAGTATTGCACCAGCACAGAGTATTTATATCATTTTTATGCCTTTAATCTGACTGCATGCAACCCCACAGAGCAGAGAAAGTCAAATCTCTATGTTGAGGAACCCAGATCTTCATTGGGAAAGGGGTATTTAGTATTCTTAGGCAGTGATTAACGTGAACTCTGAGTTAGAGTTTATAAATATGATGAGTCTTTAATTTGCACAACAAGTAGAGTAATAAAGATTAGAGGAAAGAACTTGAGAGGGAGGGAGGGAGAGAAATCTCCATATCTAACCTAGGCTGCTAACACACTCTAATTACAATTGGTCTCTCAACAAAATCTTTCAGGAGTCAGGATGTTTCAACTTAAGATTTGAAAATAACCAGTACACCACATTAGTGCAAAGAATTATCCAGCACATACAACAGCAGAGCACCTGGTTTTCCTTTAAATCTTACCCAGGTTATTTTTTCATCATGAAAGAAGTACCTGCATCTTTGGCAGTTGTAAAAATATCATGCATGGCACCACCTGCCAGACTAATAACAATAATTAGAAATGTAATAAACTGTTCATTGGCAAGGGAACAAATTGTCTTATCCTTTGAAAGTCACACTGGCCCGAGGCAATTCCTCACAGACATTTGCCACTGATGTCACAAGAGCCAGAGTGAAAAGCACACAGTGCAGAAAAACAACTGAGGAGGGCAATGAGAAAGGGAAAAAAAACCACTGACAAAGACATTTCAGCAGTGTGGAGTAGCTGCAGATCATTCTCATTTCACTGAATAAACCATTAAAAACTCAGGACTTGCAGAGGGTTGACAAGGAGGGAGAACTGATCCTGTTGCTTCCTAAGGAGCTGGAGCCTTTGGAGAATCACATGAACTCAAAACACTTGTTTTAAGTTGAAACATTTTTAACTGAATTTAAAATGGAAACCTCAGGGTTGCAATTACTTCCTTTTTATCCTCCTTGGGTCTTTTCATCTTTTGTACAATGATTTTTCATAAAATAATTGGGCTCTTTCACAGCATACTTTGCACTGAATACCTTCTAGAGTGGATTACTCTGGCTCTTGTATCTCACCCACTTAATTTGAAATCTGGCAATCTGAGATCAATATTTCATTCTAACTGAAGCTCCTCTAAGTGCTGAAGCAATCTTGGTTTGGCTGCCAGATAGGAATTAATGGCCTGCTGAGGATTTTTTACCTCCCATTATAACTCTCCATTTGGACACACCACAAGATTTCACATTGCCTGTTTTCTAAGAGTGTGTTTAAAATCATCCTCAGCAATAAAAATGTGGTTTCATATTTTCATGACCTTATAATGTTCATGCCCCTTCCTCCATGCAATGTTTTAGCTCTAAAAAAACCCCATTGTCAGCCTCTGAAATGTAAAAGGCATTCAGAATTCTATGAGCATTAAATATTTGCCTTCCTCATCCATCTCCTGGACTAGAAGCAAGAGAGCACAGTGAGCAGGTCCACGCTCACAGAGGACTGAAGAGAAGAAAATCAAGTTATAAACGCTGCCTAAGCACTTCTTTCTGAGGCTTCTGATGATTTCACAGTCCCAGTAAGTCATCTAGGAGGGGCCCATGCCAGGCAGCAGCCTGCTTTTGTTCTTTGCTTTGTACTCAGAAGGGAGGGACATTGCTGAGGTACAACACTCTGGGTATTTACGTGATTCACTCCTTCTTTCATTGAATCATTTTCTCATTTTTAAGATAATACCTCTGGGATGATTCCAGTGGCTGTTTGAGGAAGCACAGAGTTTTTGTGTTTTCCACTATTGGGGGTGAAGGTGAAGATGAAGATGGTCCAAGAAAGATGGGGAAATGGTTTGGACAGGATGGGGAGAACCTGGGAATTCTGATTATTGCCCTGATGGCTGCAAAGTCCTGAACAGAGGAGCTGGGAGGTCATCTCAAAGCCTGACTACAGCTATAACTCCATAACCTTCCTGCTGAACATGCTGCTTATTTCCCTAAATCCAGGCACTGCTCTAGTCTGGGCCAAATAATCCATCCCAGGCTGTGTTTGCATTCTAACTGGTCAGGAAAACCCAAGTGTGTCAGTGCTTTCCAATGTCCCAGGCCAGCTCTTCCCAGTTCTCCTTTCTGTTTCAAAATCAATACAATAATGGCTGGTAGGATTGGAGACAGCACCTTGGAGGGGTGATATCACCCACCTGCCAGCTTCACCTGTCAGTCCTGCAGCTATAACTGTGTTCTCTTCAAGAAATTCACATTTCAGCCTGGTTCATGTTTGGGAAGGGCTTGGAATGGGATGATCTTTAAGGTCCCTTCCAACCCAAACCATCCTGGGACTCTGTGATTCGAGAGCTGAATTTGAGTTGTGCTCCTAAACCAGTTTTTCTGCAATAAACCCCAGTTCTGCTGATGCATCTGTATTTCTCCCATTGATACTTTGGAAAGCTTGGGAAAAACATTCCCCCAGATTCTATGGAAGTGGAGAAACACAAAAAGGGTGTGCATGTATTGGCACTGGCTGCTCATGGAGCAGTCAGGAACATCCAAGCACACACTCCAAGAAGGAAAGAAGACAGACCAGTTGTTCTGGTTATTAGACATGGTTAAGGGGCTAAAAAAAAAAAAAAAAAAAGAAAATAAAAGAAACACCAAACCAACACACACACACGTTTCTGCCAAGCCAGTTATAAGGAGATAATCATGTGCTAGCCTAAGCCTCTGGCAGGAGTAAAACACTGTTAGCTGTCTTCTAGCTGGCTAAATATTAATCATCCTGTTGAGAACCAATCATGTCACTAACTGGAGAGAAACTTGGTTAAAGGTTGTGGTACCAAGAGGGTTTAGTGTTTTATCTCTGGCTGAAGGATTCCCTGACTTCTACAGAAAATACGTTGAGCAAGGCAAAATCCAGAGCAATATTCCTGAATTCATAATTTTTTGGAAAGTATTTAGGAGGCTCTGCAAGCTGAGGATGTGGAGAGACACTCCAGCAATTCAAACAAGATTCTCTTCTGCTGCTGTAAAGGAACAGTGCCAGGGCACAGTGTTTCACCCTGGGTTGTCAAGTGCAGTGAATTGCAAACATTTTCATCTCAACCACCAAGCAACATCTTATTCACAAACTAATTCTGCTTCTGAGCTCTGCCACAGCTCCAGAAATGATGCTGCATGTTCACCACAGAGCATCAGCAAGGAGGAACAGAAAAAAAAACCTGAGAACAAAAAATTGGGCATTACTGGGGGAAGGTGTGGGTTATTCAACACTTCTGAAATCACCACTCAGCCTAAAACAAATGGAAAATAAAAAGAGCAGGCAGCAAGCCTTAGAAACAACAGAATGAAGTCATGGATGAGTGATCATTTCCCAGCTCATGCCTGGGCACTAAGTGGCCAAACCTGCATGACATATTCAGAGTCAGGAGTGTGACAGGATTGGGCTGGGAAGACTCGTGGTTCAAAGGTCTCCCTTGGAGATCCACATGTTCTTGAAACTCCCACAGTCCCTCAGGGCCTTAAAAGCAGGATGCAGCAGCATTCTCCTCTGACTCTCCTGTGGTCTGGCCTTCAGGAGGTCCTGCTCAGACAGAGGAGTTGGGGCTGATGAGACAGAGGAAAAACCCCTCCAATATCAGCAGCCCTGCTGGGATTCCATCATTGTCTTGTGACATTGGCCACATTCTTCTACACCCCTGGCTTTGACATCCATCCAATTCCCATGCTCTGGGAGCTGGTGGAAGGCAGGATCTCTCCTTTCCTTGTCATGTCACCAAAACTCCCCCGACAGCCTCGCTCCGCACAGCTCTGTGATGTTGGAAACAGCCTGGCAGCCAAAAATGCAGAAGCCATCAGACCAAACAAACAAAGACAGCCTGCCAAACTACCACTTATCCAGCAGCTGCAGGCTAGGAAAGCCTGCTCCCTTTCTGTTAACCCCGTAACAAAAAAAAATAAAAAGGGGGGAAAATTACAAAAGTCTTTTTCTGAAGTGCAGCGTCAACAAAAAAGGAAAATTTGCCAGAATGCTGCCAGCTCTTCACTGATTACGTTCTGTGAGGAGAGAAGAAGGTTTATGATCTGTTATAGGGCATTCCAACCTGGTTCTGAGGTCTGAAATTTTGTATTTCTACAGTGATCAGTTCCAAGGAAGAAGAGGAATTCCTCCCTGAGGACAGGAGAAGGATCCAGCTCCAGCTACCCTGGAACAATGCAGGGTCCTGCTACTGAATATAGAAGAACCAAATAACTGAGCAGGAGACAAAATAAACCTGTGAGGACAATCAGAGATTATTACTCCCAATTATTAGCCCAATCTCTCTCTCTTTTTAATTAATTATCTCCCTTCTGCACTGAAAGCTGCACACTAAGAACAGTCTTGTCAAAAATGCAAAGCAAAGCCCAGTGCTGGTGACACAAGGACTGTAACACGTGTCCAGATCACCTTCCTGAATTTCACCTAGAGCAGAAAGGCACAGAGTCAAGTCTAACACCATCTTGAGCTCAGCCTCATTTCCAAAATAACAAAATAACACCTTACAGTGGCTGCCACACTGCTCCTCACGCTGTGCTTTATGGGCAGCACTAAATCACTGGTCAGGAAATGATATTTCATGTGTAATGATGGTTCTTTGTATTTGAATTTAAGATTGAACAATTAGCAAGCTGAAAGTTCTGCAAATGCCAACAAAAGAGCATCTTCTGGGTGTGCCAGATTTGGAGGCTGTAATTCAGATCTCCCTGGTGAATTTTATCCCTCACTCTTCCAGCTCACAGCTCCTCTATAACAATAACAGGGCAAAAGACAGATAAATTTTGCCAAAAGAAGAGGGAATGAGAACTATACTCTCTTAAATCCTTGGAATTGTTCAAGTCCAGGTTGGAACAACCTGGTTTAGTGGAAGGTGTCCCTGCTCATGGCAGGGGGTGGAACAAGATGGTCTTTAGGGTCCCTTCCAGCCCAAACCATTCTCTGATTTGGTGAAATATTCGGGATGCTGACATTGCCAATCTCAGTTTAACCAGTGTGTTTTTCTCCACACATCAAACTGCCAGATAAATGCACTTGTGATTACTTCTGAGGGACAGAAATGGACTGAAGTGTATGTAGGTTAAACCAAGGTGTGTATTCCCTAGGGATATCTCAGAAGATAAAAAGCAAGTCCTAACTACTATTTAAAGGCAGCCCAGCAGACGGGTAAAGTTACACCCAGGTGTGTCTTCCCTCAGGTGATCCCAAGGGAGAGATGCTGGGCCACTTTTCCTATTTAATGGTGGCAGAATAGCTGGTTAGATTACGTCCTAAGTCATTTTGTAAGCTTATCATCCAAATGTTAGGACACAAAAATTGTAAGCCTACAAAGCTATTTATGATAACAAATACTGCTGCCATCACTGCATAATAAAATATAAACAATGTATTAAAAATGAGCAATTATCCCACTGCTAAATTAAGCAGGAATATTGAATCAAAGGGATTAATTTATGTTTTGGCTGGGCAAAAAGTGAAGTTCATAGGGAGAACTGCTGGTTGACAAATTTCCAGATCAACAAGACTGTTCTTGCCAATTATAAATAGCAGGATGGGTTTATAATGAGGTCAGCAGTGCTTTTTCATGTCAAGGAATCGAAGAATATTTAATGTTAAAATTGATTAAACGCTCTGAATTGCACACAGGGTGTCATGCACAGCTTTGAGCTCAGCTTATCCACTTCCTTTGGAAAGCAGAAAGCACCAGTCCAGGGAAAAATTTTGGGGCAAGGATCAAACTGTGGAAAACAAGGAGCTCTGGTGGAAGCCAATAGGAACTATTTCCACCTGACATTGTTACTTCAGACTGAATTGGTTCCACTGACTCGCTTTTTGAATATTTACCTTACAACTTTGATGGCTGCAATTTTAATTTCCCCCCCTAAAATTAAATATCAGATTAGGGAACAGAACTTAACAGTTTAGCATAGCTGCCAGTACAGCAAATCAAGAGCTCAGTCTTTCCATAGGAGCCCAGACCAAGGAGATATAAAGTTATCATATTACAGTAGTCTAGTCTGGATCTGACAAAACCAAGGTTGTTCTGATTTAAACATCTTGATCTCTCCTGTTGTTCGACTTCCTCTCCTGAAGAAAAAACTGCTTTAAACAAAACTCTCTAAGGGAAAAAATTACTGATTTTAAATGCCACAAAACTGTTTTGTCACTGGAAAGGAGAGACCCCATGAAGAAGTGCTGGGCTGTGCTCCTCACATCCACAAAAGGGGGTGTTGATCCAAGGCTGTGACCCAAGTTGGTAAGAAACAGGAAAATCTGCAGCAAATTCTGACACCCTGCTTTCCTCTAGGTATTTCCTCCTGATACTTATCCCTGGAATGAAGAGATAATGCTCTCCAGTCAGTGGTTCACTTTCATTCAGGCTCTTATCTCTGCACTGCAATCGACCTGTGACTCCAGCTGGAGGGAACACACCCACCAGGGTGATGTTAAAACAGCAAATTTAGGGACCAGCAGCTCCCTGGCTGCAGCAGCTGCATCCCTGGAGCCTGGGGGGACACCCAGCCCAGGGACTGGCTTTGCTTCTGGGCTGTCACCACACAAAAACCATCCCAGATTTGTCTGTCCCAGCCATCACGGTGAGAAGTGGAGATTAAAGGTGGTGCAGAATTTGGGAATAATGAAGTGAAGATGTGGAGTGTCATCCCAGCCATCTCAGAGCCTTCCCTGGCAGCCTTAGACACACAGCTCTGAGGAACATCAAACGTGGAAGTCCTTGGAAAAGACAACTCATTACCCAGCACTATCTTTGGGATCTTCCAGACAGGAAAGAGCATATCCACCAACACTCCACATTACTAGAAGATCCAGCAGATAAATTGACAAAGTCTTCATTTCTAATATCAGAAGTCTCTGATAGATTTCATAAAAATAAAACTGGCAAACTCATGATAGGAAATAGTTCAGCACAGGTGAAAACATGGATTTTCCTCCACCTGTTTTTGTGGAGTGTGGACGCCCTGGCAGAGCTTTTCTATCACAGATCAGTGCAAAATATTCTCCAACATGTATCACAAAAAAAAACACTTCAGGAGTGACATGAACTTAACATGAATTTAAATACATCCTGCAGAGCAGAGAGGGAATTTTTATCAAAGTTTCAATACCTTGTTCAGTATCTGACCATAATTGTGGGAGATAAACATGGGTGTACCTATACAACGACCTGGGGGCCATGGAGATGTTTCTACTGTTTTGTGGAATGACGATAATTATATTTAGCACTCATTCAGGGCTTTTCATCTTCAAAGCACTTTACAAACATTAATTAATCCCCACAACACCCTATGAGGTAGGTGAGTATTATTACAGTAGGTGTGATCAGGGGATTGGAGAGTGTGCACAAAGCCAGGTAAGGGCAGCAGAACACACATTCCTGCAAGTGCACGTTTCAATTCCTGCTCCTCTCTATGGATCTGCACACAAAAAGACCTCTCCACATAAATATATGTACAAAATCAGGCCCACACTAACCCATTCCTCTGATTTAAGTCCTGGGTTTATGACTGGGTAAGTATGACTGGGTTTATTCCTGGTTTTGGGAAGGAATAAAATCTTGAGTGCCCTGGTTTTGTAGTGTTCCTCTGGTGCTTTAAACAGTGCAAGATGTTTTGACATTCCAACGTGGAGCCATGGCTCCTTTCCATGTTGAGAATTCAGGCTGAACAAATGCAAGAAAGGCACCTATTTCTGGGAGCTGGAGGCTTTGGGATCCTCTGGCAAACTCCATGCCAGGAAAGAGTGTTTTTAATAACCACAGGTGGATAATAGGTTTGCAAAACACGGTAACAGATGGGTATTTTAAATCAAAAGGAAAACAGAGAGGTGGAGAGGGAGCGCTCTCTTTCCAGACAGTTAGAGCTCCATACCTGCCCGACTTCTCTGAGGAATTACCAAGAGAACAAGGAAAAAAAAAAAAAATGCAGCTTAGTCATATTTGTATTCTTATTAAATGCAGGACTGCCTGAGGCGAACAAGAGCTGATATCATAATTATTGGCTTGCCCAGCCAGCTGCCTTCTCTCACCTGATGTAAGATCAGATCTTTCCAGCCTTTGGAGCCTCGGTACCGCTGAGCTCCACTCTCTCTGCAGGGCTGTTTGAATGACCTAATCCTGTCCTGGAGCAGCACCACGCCGTTGTGCTTCAGTAAAAAGGTAAGAGGAAACCTCTGACAGCTCCATGCAGCTTTTTAGAACTCAGCCGTGGAAGCCAAACGGAAGGGGGAGCAGAGCTCTCCTGCCTTGGCTCCTCTATTTAATGTGAAGTCCCTGGGGCTGACTTTGAAGAACTCCAGGCTGAGGGAAGGGAAGGTCAGCACCTCCATCCTGTTCCTCGGCAGCTCCTGTAGGTATTTACCAGCCAGCAGCACAGAGGAGCAGGGGAAGGAGCCAAGGAAATCCAGGTAAGTTCATGGATCCACTGGTGCTGGGGAAAAGGAAGATTGGAGGTGATTCCTAAAGGAAAAAAGTCGCTTTTCTCGTCTCGGGAGCAGCTCAATCCTTCTGCTCCATAATTATAAAGAAAGCTGGAAGTGTTTTCATTACCTGAAAGAAAAAACAAACAGGGGGAATTCAACAACAAACCAAGAAAAGTATTGCTGAAATAGTATGGGAAGCCTCATGTCTCACCAATTCTTAAAAGATTTGTGTCAAACTTTTCCAGTGGTGAATCAAAAACTTGGGAAGTTCTGTGTTTTGAAACCAAGCTTGTTTTTACTGCTGTTTTAAATCTGGTGCTTCTGCCTCGTGTGGTTTGTAGCAGAGGATGAAAACTTTGTTTAGATTTATTCCCATGTGGAAAGGTGGCTGAAGTCACATCCAGAGAGAAGGCACGATGTGTTAAGGGCAGGAATGGCTGAATTTGAGTACTGCAAGTAGAAACTGAATTCTTATTTCTTTACATCACTTTCTTTTCACTTTTTAGTTTCAGACTGTTAGATTTACAGCAAGAAAGGGACTGTTTGTGTTACAAACACAATAATTATCTAAACCTATAAATAACTACCATCTGTCATTCAACTCTTGACCCTCCTGCCTTCCTGGATAGCAGATTAAATCTTGGAGAATTTGACTTTATAAATGTTTCAGTTTGGTTTATTGGGATCATATGTTTCTAATTTGAATACTAAACAAGATATGTTGAACTGGGTGAGGTGTAGGCTGAAAATATATTTATTTTGTTAATAATTAATTATGGGCATAAAGAGAAAAAATTGGATAAAGTATATTTCTGAAGGAGCAAAGGATTGTGAAGTTTTCTGTCAGCCAGTTATGATATATGTAGCCAAGAAAATACACCATTAAAGCAGATTAATGCTTTAATCCCTGTTGAGGGGAGATGGGCACTGGCAGAATAAGGGTTAATGTAAATGAAATAATCTGAGCTTCAAATGTAAAAGTAGAGTGTGAGAAAGTCCTGGCTTGTAGAAGAACACAGATTCTGGTGTGATTTTGCTGAGTTCCTGGGTGCTACTGGAGCCACGTGCCAGAGACAGGAGTCACTCCAGCACTCTGGGGAGTAAATGGAAATATCTGTAAAATGCCACTGTGGTAGGTGCAGCACAGGAACCTACCAGGACACATAAAATCTTTGCTTTTACTGACCTGAAAGAGGAAAGTGTAGAGAGAAGGAAGATTCACCTACACGGAGCAGAATCCTTCAGATCCATCCCTGGTCACAACAGGCTTTCCTTTTTGCAGCTCAAGATAATGAGAAAAATACATTTTAAAAAATTAGAAAATGCCATTTCAATTCTCTGTCCTTTCAGAGCATCTGTTGTAAAGCAGAAATTAAAAGAAAATGTAATTTTTTTTAGGATTTTTGGAAACTAAACATTAGCCACAACAACAATATTCTAATATTTTTGGCCACAAAGTTCCAGATATTTCACACAAGAAGTGGTGTCAGAACTACTTTCACTCATGAAATCACTCCCATAACCTGATTTCATGTGCTGGTAAATGGGCAAGGACAGGGAGGCAGAGACATGGCCTCCAAAAAAACCTGAAACAGAAATCTCCAAGCCCCTGCAGAAAATATTGGTAATTGATTCATTTTAGAACCAAACTGATCCTTTGGTTACTGCCCAAAGTGACCACGGTAGGCTGGGAGGCAGAAGTCCTGCAGTAGTCCATGCAAGACATTTAAAAAAGCATAAAATTTCAAATAAAATCAAACAAAATGAAAAAAAAATACACTACATGTATTTACCCTTTAAAAAGCAGGGACTCAAAGCACTGAAGTGTCTCCTGTAGGATTTTTACAGATACTGCTTACAAACCAAACAATTACACATGCAAAGCACTTCAGCCTGGCTCCTGCTGAAGCTTTGGAGCTGGCTCCTGCTGCCTGTGCCCCTTGGAAAGTCAGGAAAATTTGGGTTGGATGTGAGGAGAATTTGGTGAAGCAGCAGTTGGGGCTCGGTGTCCCTCAGCCACAGGAAATGTGGATTTTTCCCAGCAGGGAGGATTTGCTGGTGGTGGCCTTGCCCTTCCTCGTTCCTCAGACAGCCCCAGCTCTGAGATTTGGGTCAAACACACCTCCCTGCTCTCCTGCACCTCAAAAATCATTAGCTCCAAAGACAAAGAGATTAATTATGGAGATAATGCAGATTAGGAGGGAGCTACAAATCACATCCTCCTCTGCTGCCTCCGTGAGCACGGCCAGGGCCACGTCCTCCCAAGGAATTCTTCATGGTGGCAGTGCTTGAGAGCAGGGTGGGAGCTGCCTGAGCAAAGTGATTTACCCTCAGTAAATCAGCACAACCTGCTCTGGTGGGAGGTTTAAGCTTTAAGGTCCTTCCCCACCCCAACCATTCCATGGATTTGTGGGTCAGGATCAGAGCTGTGAGGTGCTGCTCTCCCTCCTGAGTCACTCTGGGATCAATGCCCTGATGTGCTGCCAACCACAGGATGCTGCTTGGAATCCTGGAAACTAAAAGCAAAGTCTTGGCCAGTCCTATTGATCAAAGACACTTTGCCTCTTCCAATAAGATTAGGGCAATAATTAACTCTTCTGCCACATTTCAGACATAAATCCAAGCTGTGCCCCCATTAGCACATCCTCTGCTATTTCCCCAGCTGTCTCCTCACCCCATAGACAAACATCCTGGATTTTCTGTTGTTTTCTGTGAAATCAATTAAGTTCTGTACATAACATTGCCCATTTTGGGGGTTTTTTCACCCATCTTGAGCACCCAAGTCTCCTGGTCACACATGAGATACAGCAGTGGTTGTTTCCATCATACCAAGAGAGCTGAGTCTAGGTATGACCCAGAGCTCTGTGCTTGCTGGTTTTTTGCAAGGAAAAAAAACCCTTTCTTGGAAAGAAAAAAAAAAAAAATAATACCCCCTTCCCAGGGGAATATATGCCACTATTATTCCTTTAAAAAGCAATTAAAAGAGCCCACACAGAACCACAAAATCACAGGATGGTTTGGATTGGAAGTGACCTTAAAGCTCATCTTGTTCCATGGGCAGGGACACCTTCCACTAGACCAGGCTGCTCCAAACAACTGTGATAGAACATGTTATTCTTTATTTTATTCAGGATGCAAGGGCTTAGAGCTATCTGGCATGGCTCCTCTTTTATGCATTCTATGAACAAAATAATGACACATAAGGTCATTATATGCCTTTTACCTGAGTCCCCTACATTTTCAAACCAAACCTGCATTCTCTGGGCCCTGCTGAATGTTTGCTGAGTACTGGAGGGAGCTGCTAAACATGTGGTTAGCAAAGCCATCCCTGTGCAGCCTTTACAAATCTCACCAGTGCCTTTTGAGGCTCAGTAAATATATGTAAAATAATTTTAAGATGTTTGGATGAGACAGGGCCACTGCAATGCAGAGCATTATTATCTTTCTGTTGGTGAAGTGCTCAGAAATGAATGAAGCATCGAGGGTGAGGTTCCATCAGAGTCATGTAATGAAGCTAAACATGCTGTCATTTTAACCCAATTTGTTTCCCTCTGTACTGCTGCCTCACCAGTTTGTTAGAGCCTCTCAAAGGAGCTCATCCAGTGTCAGCTTACAACTTCCACACCTATCCAGTACTTTACTCCTGGAATGGGTAGGTATCCCTGCCCTGCAAACTCTTAACTGCTGGTTCAACAGACCTGCCAGGACAGGTCCCTGCAACATTCCCCTCTGTGGGCAAATGGTAGGATGCCAGAAATATTAGACAGGAACCTGTTCTCCCAGGAATGCAAGTAATTCATAGAAGGAAATAATTTACTATTTTCCCAGCTGGAATAATTAAACAGCGAGGCACTGTCCTCCTGAGCTGCTGCAAAGAGGAGCAAGTAAGAGGGAGGGAAAAAGAGCTGGAATGGCCTCTTTATAAATTCTCCTCCAGACCAAGCAACCTCAATTCTCTAAGTCTTTCCTCATAAACCAGAATTCCCAGGGCTCTGACCATTCTCCCTCCTCTCCTGTGGACTTCAAACTGGAGGGCAACATTTTGAAATGCTCTGACCAAAATCCCAAACCTTCACCTGACACTTGACCAAGAGGATTTTCCCTTCCCAGCTCTCACAGAACAAATTTCTGCCAGCCTGTCTGCCTGTTCCATTATGCCACAATCTGGCTGATTTAGGCTCAGCTCAAGCCCCCAAGATGTTCCCATGCAGAATTGCTGCTTTCTCCTCAATCACTGTCTGCAGGGTTTCTTATTCCAGCCTGGATGCTGAGCTCAGGTATCACTGAACTGTATTTTGCTGTCTGCAGACTCTTTTTCCTGGCTCCTTTTGAATATTAATCCTGCCCTCCACCCAGAGAGGCAAAGCCTCCCATCTCCAGTTGTCTCCAAATCTGATTAGAGCTCCTCTCCAGCCTATCACTCAAGTCATTAGTGAAAATACCCAGTAGTGGCAGGCTCTTGAAGAAATCCACTCCAAATGCCCTTTCATTCTGACAGCAGCCAGTCTCTAACTCCTCCTAATGCTCTGTTCCACCCAGCTTTACCTCCTCTCTGCTAGAGTTTTATCTCAAATACATTTTCTTAGCTTGCTTATGAGATCATCACAGGCAAAAGCAGAGCAGCCTCCCTAATACCCAGCTGAATAATCTGTATTATTCTGTCCTTGCAAGGCCAATATCCAGGGAAACTATACTGCCAGGACAATTCCTCCTTAGCAAATTCACAATAGCTTCTACTTTTGCCTTTTTTTTTCCTCCTTAGCTCAGTGAGTTTAAAATGTTGTCCTTTACTACTTTTGTCCTTTTTTCCCGCCCTCAGTTTGGTGAGTTTGAAATTTTGTCCTTTTCTGGGAGTTAAAGTTAAATCTGCCACCTGTAACTCCCTCACCCTTTCTACTTTGATGACAGGGAGTGATTTACCTCCTTTCAGTCTTGTAAATCCACTCTTACCCAGCCACTTCTCAGACCTGCAGCTCTGCAGTAATTTCAGCTGATTCTCTAAAATTCACCAGAACTAAATTAATTGGGGCCACTGAACCTGGAGACCTCAAAAAGCCCCAGCCCTGTCCTCTGGGAGGTGAGAACACAGGTATTCTTCCACGGGTGAGATCACAGGCAAACACCATTAATATTCTAGAATTTCTCATCCTCTGACTTGGCAATGCCCCGTTAGTTTTCCACTGTGCTTTAAGGTCAGTAATTAATGTTTGCCCTACTTTTCCACCCAGGAATAGATTTGGGATGGGTTTTTCTTTTCTTTTTTTCTTTTTTTCTTTGAAATGCAGAGTGTCTAGAGAGCACCTGTTCTACCCTATGGGTTTGGGGTCAGCTTTGTGACACCTGGATTCTGTTTTGGGAGCGTGCAGCAAGAATTATTGTCCAACATCTTTTATAAGAACCTTTCAAAGGACTGAAAAATTATAAACCAGGACCAGCTTACCCAAGATTAGCCACTCATGCAAAGTAATCTTTTTTTTTTTTTTTTTGGATAGTCTGCACACAGTCTTGTGAGGTGTTGAGCAATAATACCACTTATTTAAATCTATGGAAATTTACTGTTTGTGGGTATATATCACTTCAGCACACAGCATAAAATACCTGTATGGAAAAGCTCTTTGCCTAAAAAAAAAAAAAAAAAAAAAAAAAATTTAAT
>VZRH01006699.1:19374-33652 GCA_013397555.1 Urocynchramus pylzowi | reverse complement strand
TTTTTTTTTTTTTTTTTAACGTACTCAGCTTACGACTGTGCTGAGTAATAATAAGATTCCCAAATCCATTTCTCAGATCAAATAAAGGTAATTACAGAGCTTACTGTGGGCGATTCCCAGTGGGAGGGTGGGAGTGGCCACGGGTGGGGCTGTACATGCACAACAGAGAAAATGGGAATGCACCACACCCGTCATAAAACATGCTGCCACAGCCAGCAACAGAAACCATTAGGGTGGATCATCATCCACACCTTCTCATAAAGACAGAAAGATGGCATGAGATCCCAGGATGAACTCTCAAGTCCCAGGGAGATGAGGGTGACTCACCCGGGGAGAAAAAGGAACCTAAAACAAATTAGGAGGCTCCCAAAAGTCCTTCCCCTGTGTGTCCCCCCTCCACCGTGTTCCCCAGAGAGGATTAATGGGGTGCATGGTGGCACTCAGAGCCCTTGAGCTATCAGTAGGTAATTCATGGGAACAGCTGCTCATTAATCATCTTTTATTACAAACAAGCAGCAAGGAGCAGGGCCACAGCTTGTTGTGTTTTGGGTCTGGAGGAGCTGACAATCCCTGACCCACATTATTTATTGTATCACTCAGTGCTCCTCACATTTTTGGAAATGTTAACCAATGTCCACTCTGATCATCTGGCTTTGAAACCAACTGGTATTTGCCTTTTCATTCAAATGTAGTGGTGGACTCTAAAAAGAATAACCTCATACAAAATATTGTGGATATAGAAAATATTGTGGATAACCCATAAACTGCTTTGGAAACTAGGAACCAAAACAGTCACAGAAAGGAAAGGGATACATGGAATATATTAAAAGACTTTATAGTGTGGTAGAAGAAAGTTAGGTGACCCAGACTGTCATTGCAGGGAGAGGAAAGGAAAGGAAAGGATGGATGAAGGAATACGTGGGAGACAGCACACATAATTATAGGAGAAAGGGACACTGAAGCTCACAAATGATGGTGTGAAACAGGGCTGTAAAAAAGGTAAGAGTGAAGCACAGGTGCAGGGACTGTGAGGGATGCCTGGAGAAGGACAAAGTGCTCATTCCCTGCTGCATTCTCCCTGCTTTCAGCAATCTGCAGGTGATCAATTTCTGAGCCAAAGGAGGCACCTCCTTATCCACCATCCCCTTTATTGGCTGGAGCTGCTTTTACCCTTTCTTATTCCTAGCAATTGTTTTCATAATCACATGGTTGTGTTGATAGCTTTGCTCTGTTTGTGGTATCTCCTCACTGGCATTCCCCAGACCCAGAGTAAAATTCTGAATTCAGCCCAGAGAATTCAGTTACAGATTTGCTGCCATCAGCCAGTGAACGCCGTTATCTCCTGTGCTGGTTTTTCCTGCCAACCCAGCTGGTTATTCATGACAGAATCACACAGTTTCTGTACCATATTAACTGCTCCCAGCCCTTGGAACCGTGTCTGACTTCATGCTTAGATGTCTACAATAAAGCAATGAAATTTCACACCCCTCCTTCAGGAAGCAGCAGAGCCATTCATCCAGAAAACAGGACAGGGTATGCAAAGGATTGGGTTTGAAAACACTGCCAGGGTTGCAGGGCTGGTAGGGAGAGCTGACATCTATTTTATAGGTTAACTGGAGGAGTTGGAAAGGTGTTTTAGTGTTTAGGATAAGGAGGAAAAAGGTGAGGGGAAAACCAAGTGCACCTGACAAACTCATTCACCTTCTCAGCTATATTTTTCCATGCTTGGTTTCTGTTCAGTGCTGAGTTCCCTCTTTGCTGGGCTAATTATGCAAGTTCAGCACCTGTGAGGGACTTTTCTCTATTTATGACTTCCCAGATGATGAGTCTGCCCAGTCTACAAGAAACAGGGAAGTCCTTGCAGTGTTATTTCAACCACATTGTGTGATATTTTTGTCAGGCTTTCTACTTCTGCATAAATTAACACTTTAGAACTAGAGGTAAAATCCATTCCCAGAACAAACAGGACCTGCAACAAAGCTGAGAAGAAGCCCTATAATCTGCTTTTCTCTATTTTGAGGGAATTTCTGTGTGCCTGGAGAGCAACCACCACGGTGTGCTTACATCTTAAACACCACAGGTGGTTTTGGCCTTTCCATCCCAGAAAGATGTTAGCAGAACTAGAAATCCTTCAGGAAAGGGTTGCAGTATAATCTAAGGTGTGAAATGGCTTCAGAATTAGAAATTATTATGTTTCATCCAGGAAAAAAAAGTGGGAAAATAAGAAAAATTTAATAATTCATAAAGTTCTCTGCATGGACAGACATGGCCCTCTGTCCTCACTGTTGATGTCAGAAATAAAAGATCCAGGATAAAATATAAGTACAGAAGAAAAATTATAATGCTGATGTAAGGATGGGAACCTGGACCAAACACCACAATGCAAAAACAACAAAAAAAACATCCTGGTTCTGCCTCTAAAAACATTTTTTTCCCATAAAATAGATTTGGGATAAATGCCTTTTGAAGGTTTATTTTTACAGAGAGTTGTAGGGTTTTTTTTAAATGCGTTCCTAGAGCAGATTAAAAGCCTGCTGCAAACACTCTCCCCACCTCATCCAGGAGGCACCTGGATGTTCCAGAGTTCCCAACCACTCCTGCTGGACAGCACACCTGGACATGGTGGCAATTAGTCCACAGTGCTCACCTGGTATTCAGCCTTGCCTACAGGTAGCCCTTAATGAACAAACCCTGATAGTTCAGGAATTATTTAATTAAAAATGGCATCCTTCTCTTACAGGAATTCAGTACTTTACTACTTAGCTGGCAGCAAACACATCCTGTGTCACTGGATGGAGAAAGATTCTTATAATTGCAAATTTTCTTTACTCATCCTTGAGTTTGTTACATTAATCTTATTTTTCTCTAAATGTGCAGAAGGTAAATAAATATCTAAATATCCAGAGGTAGCCAATTATGGGCAGCAATCACAGCTAACTGTGAGAGAATTGAGCTCAGAACCCTTGAATAAGAAAGCAAAACCAGCACAATTAAATTAAACAAATTCATCAGCAGATTAAAATCCAGAAGAAAAGAAATTACAATCTTAGAAGCTCTGTAAAGTTATTCAAGTATCCTGTAATCAAGGTTCTATACATCCTGTAAAGAGGAGCAAGGAAACAATGAGGAATTCAAGTGGCCAAACCAGAGCTTAGTGCTGGGCTGTGCAGGTTCCAATCCTGTTCCTGAAAATGTCTCCTAAAAACAGGGCAAGCCTCAGTGACAGGAATGTCAGGGATCAACAAAGCAGTGGCAGCTTTGATGAGCCAGCACAACCTCCAGTGTCAACCTGGCAGGAATAACCTTAGAAAAGTCTTGAATTCATTAAAAGCCTTTCAAAAAATCCTGATTCTTATTAAAAAAATCAGTTTTCTGAACGTTTTCCACAATTAATTATGTGTAGAAATATTCCTGTCTCCATGACAAGTGTTAGTCACAACATTCTGGGCACTTCTGTGATATTTGGCACACGACATCATTGACTGACATGTGATGGATTTTTAACTGTGAGAGTCAAAATGGGATTCTGAAACCTCGTGGTTCCTTTTTTCATAAAGACTTGAGGGAGAAAAAAAGATCCCACAGAGTTATTCGGGAAACATCAGCGTGATGTGGGGAGGAAAATGATGATTTAGGGTTTTTTAGGGCAGAGATTTGAGCAGGTCACACAAGCTGGTGTCAAACCAAGCTCAAGGAGCTGCCTAAAGCAGGCACAGAGGATGGATTAGGAGCAGGGGAACATCCAAACACCTCTTGTGAAAACCAATCCCAGCCCCAAGGGCTGCAGAGGGCACTCACAGCAGCCTCCAGCGAGTTCAGGTGGCTGCAAGAGGCAGAGGAGACACAAACCCCAGGATTGTTCAAGCCATGGATTCCTGCCATGGGGCTCAGTCATGCGGAGCTAATAGATCAGCTGCTGCTCCTTGCTTACCCCAACACCCAGCTGAGGTTACAGTTTCTCACTCTTTTCTTATTTCAGAGGTAGTTATCTTATCACAGGAGCCTGCGTGGTCACGCAACATTTACAGCAGCCAAAATGACATGAAATGGTTCCAGCTGCATCTGGGATAATCAGATACCTCTCCCCAAATCAAAGCATCATTGTTTGCTTTAGCACATCCTACATCCAGGCAACCCACAACTTCCTTCAGCTCTGTCTCCCAGGAACAGTTTGTTGCAAATGATTTATTGTAATCCTGATTATTGGCAACCTCCCCTGGCTGTAATTTCTGCTCCTTAAGAAGATTTGTCAGTGAGTGTTGTGATTTCTCTTTGCTAAAATCTAGGTTAACAATGCAAAGTGGTTTTGAGTTGGTTTTTGTTTTGGTTTGGGGTTTTTTGTTGTTATTTTTTGTGGGTTTTGGTTTGTTGGTTGGTTTTTTTGTTGTATGTTCTTTTAACAAAATAGGGTGTCTCTAAGGGACATTAAAAAGATATTTAATGAGGAGTGACAGCAAAAAGATTTTTCAGTATGTTGATTTGGCAGTTTAAACTGATCAGCATTTGCAACCTGCTGTGAGACATTTCAGTGAGGCTGAAGTTGCACATGGCTTTTGAAGTGAGAAGTTGGGACTCCAAGAATAAAATGAAAATCAGAAGTACATGGCCAGAGGTTTTTCTCTCACAGCAAGACATCTCCACAGCATGCCAGGATGAGGAGAACCTGGAGCTGCAACTCTTACTGAGCTGCTGGTGCCAGTGTGAAAACTGAAAGCAGCCCTGGGATTGTAGCCTTGGGATTTATCCCCTTATGGGAGATCCTCCAGAATGGATTCTTGACAAAGGCATTCAATAACCACCACTGAATAGAGATTGTCAGCCCAACCCTGTTTAGGTATAAGGCTGCTTCTCGTTTAACATTAAAAAAAAAAAGTACTTTCCCTATGGCTGCTTCTCATTTAATAAAAAGAAAAGAGTTTCCCTACACAGGGGGAAATTTTTATAGTGTAAAATGTGACTAAGACTCCTCCTTTCCTACCAAAACAATTCATGAACAGAACCTGGCAAAGGTCTCAGAATGATTTGGTTTTCCTGGGCCTTTTGTATTGATTTTCCAAACAACCCTGACAAATTCACTTTGCTTTCAGGAAGGATTTGTGAAAATCCTCTCACGATGCAGAAGCCACCAGGCAAGAACTGTACCTGTGCAAAAGCTTTTAATAAAACCCAAATGCTCCAGACCACAAATGAGGCAGCTGGGCTGAAAAATTGCAGTATAGAAGAGAGGTCAGAGACAGCTTTGTATAACCTGAAGATAAGTGGGGAGGCAGCACTGGGAGGGCAGCCAGTGTGGAACACTTACAAATTACAAATTACAAATAGACACTCACATATCTTCCCCAGCTGACAGTTCCCCCACCTGCTTCTTTCAAGATGAGGAATCTCTCCTCATCAGCCTCCAGTTAAGCCACTGGGAGAAGAGCCTGTGCCTGAGACATTTCTGAACTCTATCTCTCATCATTTTTTTTCCTGATGTACTACTACAGGTCTCCTGCTTGATTTCCAAGCCCCATTGTGCTCCATCCCCCCGGGCAGTGCAGTTTTACTCATCATAAATACAGATTTCTCTTTGAACTATAAAGGCAAAAAAAGGTTTCCACATATTTAGGTGATATATCTTTGTTAAGCAAACCTAACAAACCCCTTAGATATTTACCTAACAGCTATTTCAACACGTGGCAAAGACCTGGCAGATTAACTCTTGAATTAAAGTGGCTTTTTTCCCCCTGATTTGTCCACCTGAAATCGAAATTATGAGCACAAACACCTTTATGTAGCTACAAACTTGGTGCATGGCATAAAAGGATGCATGTTCTACTTTTGTTTTACTCTAAGGTTACAGTGAACAAGGAAAACAAAAGACCAGAAAATTAAATTTTTTTCCTTTTAATCCAAAGAACACCATCAGATATGGCTCCTATATCCAAAGATCAAAGATTGGGAACTTCAGAGGAGATCCACCTAACAAAAGCAGGGATGGAATTATGAAGTCATTTACATATCTCAGATACATTTAAGTCATGCAAAACAGAACAGAAAGGCTGAAGGGATTGGGACTAATAAAAAACAAAAGTGAAAATATAAATGTGTTGTAACCATTAGTCTGAGTAATGATAGAAAAATATCCTTTTTTTTTTAATATAGTCCCTCTGGAAATAACTGGGGTGCATTTATATCCCAATCTCTCAATAAACTGACATTGCTGAATCTGCATAACCCCAAAATAATAAATTTTAATTCGTTTATGATCCTATAGAAAACAAAATATAAAAATTTTGTGGTGAATAAAATTTTTCATAAAAATCATGTGGTGAATCCACAGAAACCCCGTACCACATATTTATTGGAATTGCATCTACAGAACATTTCCTCAAGAGCTAAAAATAATTCCACTGAATCAGGAATTCCTCAGGATGGCTCCAGCTGCATATCCAAGCCTGTCCAGTCACCTGCACCCAACAAGGGCTTTGTTGCACAGTTCAGGTTTTAAAAAGTGCTTATTATATCTTGGTTTTTGCCTTCACAGGATTTCTGCCTGACGTGGGTTTGGGGATGGTTTCGCTACTCCAGGACCAATCCAATATTAAATTTTCTCCTTCGGACACTCTGGAAAGGGACCAGCAGGACCTCATGAAGGCACAGGGGGATTCAATATCCCCAGTTCAGCAGAGTGTGAGTAAACTGGCCCAGGCCTGTTCTCTTTCTTTAAAGATCAGAATCAACATTCAGCTCTTGCTGAATCTCACCAAACCTACAGGTGACAGAACAAAGACTGGAAGTTGTTTTCCTGAAGGGTAGAAACCTGAGTTATCCTGCTCAGCTAATCTTAAACTCCAGCTAAATGGTCTGTTCAAATTCATTCATCCCTTAAAATGAATGGGAAAGCTGTGCTGTGTTCCACTGCACTCAGCTAATCTTAAACTCCAGCTAAATGTTCTGTTCCATTCCTTAAAATGAATGGGAAAGCTGTGCTGTGTTCCACTGCAGAAAGAATTGGATTTATCCTGATTTCCCTTGTGGGATTTGTTGGATTTGGAGAGGGAAGGAGGGAAGGGAGCACTCAATAATCTGCTCTGCATTTTTTTTTTGAGGAGCACAGGACATTCCATTTCCTCCTCCCTGAGCACAGCACCCTGCTCCTGCCTGATGTGTGTCCTCTCCAAGGCTTCCCAGTAATTACTCATCCCTGATGTCAGGAAAATATGCATATTTTCAGTGCCAGACTGCAGCCCTGTTCCAGCCTTTCTCCTCCAGATTAAAGAGCACTTCAGTAGCTGCTGTTTTCTCTTTGCTGAAGTGCAGGAGGGAGGGGAGGGGAGGAGATGAGACAGGAAGGTTGGGGTGTCTGCCCAGAGCCTGTCTTGTGTCTCCAAATGAGTGTGGCCACCTTAATGAAGGGAAGTGATGTAACCACCAACAAATCTGGAGCCTGGAACCCCATCAGGGGATGAGATCAAGCTGATTTGACTAAACTTGCAGGCGACACCACTTGCACTTATCACATTCCTGTCATTTAATCTTTCATCACTTGATCCTCCTCAGCTTTTCCCTGAAATGGTCAGACCAGAGAGTCAAGGTGTCCTTGTTTTCCAAGGAAACTTCAGTTTTCTGGGTGGTTTGGGTTGGAAGGGACTTTAAAGATCATCCAGCTCATGCCACTGACTACACCAGGCTGCTCAAAGCCCAATCCAACCTGGCCTCGCTTTTATTAATTAATTGCTGAATAGTTTTGGATACCAAGCAACCAGAAAACCCTTGAGATCTTTTTAGGGCTTCTCTCCATGAAAGTGGTTAGAACTGATAATTTCATACTTACCATTAAAAATGCATTTTTAATGTAATTAAAATATAAATTTTACATTTTAATATTTCTATAAATAAATAACTTAGACCGTGAAAATAAAATATTTCCTCAAACTTAAATACTAACCTTAAATAAATAAATGTCAATTTTGCATCGCATATTACATTTGTATTTTAATGTAATTAAAATATTAATGTTATATTCTAAAATTTCTATAAATAAATAACTTAGACAATGAAAATAATAGAATAGCTTAGACGATGAAAATAATAAAATAGCTTAGACAATGAAAATAATAAAATAACTTAGGCAATGAAAATAACTTAGACAACAATAAAATAACTTAGACAATAATAAAATAACTTAGACAATCATAAAATAATTTAGACAATGCCAATTATAAAATATTTGCTCAAACTCAAACCCTAACCTCAAATAAATGAATATCAATATCCCATCCCAGGAGAACCCCAGTTACAGCTGCCAACCCTATGAGCCAGACACCAGGACGGAAAGGACGAGCTCGGAATCCTCTCACAGCCCCAGCCCTGCTTCCCCTTGCCAGGACCCAATCCAGGGGAGCTTCCAGGCCAGCCAAGGAATCCCTGGTGGCAAGAACAAATTCAGGGCATCCTTCAGCACGGAGAAATTCCGGCGGTGCAGCTACGAGGAGAACCCCGCTGGCAGCTACGAGCGCTTCCTCAAGAGCAGCAGGAACCCCTTCCACCCTTACAAGAGGCAGATCAGCGAGGATGTTTTCCAGGAAGCTCACCAGGCCCTGCCACCAGAAGCTTCTCCCTTCAAAAGTCACAGGAGCATCGATGGCTTCGAGGCTCTCCCGGGTCCCGAGGAGCCGGAGGCGTTTCCCACCCACATCCCAAATATCTCTGCAGAGCAGCCGTGGTGTAACAGCCTCCAGTACAGCACCACGGGGCAGGAGCACGGCTCTCAGGTCATGGTCAGTGGGGTTTTGTTGTTGTTTTCCCTGTTTTCAATGGTAAAAATGTGCTTTTGGGTGTATTTTCTTATTATAGTGACTACATTGGTGTTTATTGCTCTGTCGAGCTACAGGCTGGAGCTCAGGGAAAGCAGATTTAGACATGTCCATGTTTATTTGTCCAAATTCTCTATTTGATGGTCTTTTCCTCAAACAATCCTCAGAAAGATGCATAAGGACAAATGATTTTCCATTAGACGGGGTACAGGAATCCTAAATAACCAAATGCTCCCTGACAACAAGATTTGTCATCAGCTGGGGTTTTCTAGAGACAAAAGTTCACAAAGCAGTATTTTCAGGCATGAGGATGTGGAGCAGATTTGGTCCAACACCTCAGCTCACCTGCACTTTTCTCAGTGCAAATTGAAGAGAAAACTCCAAGACATCAGTGCCACCAAAAATAAATATCAGCTCTGTTTATATGTGCAGTGCAAAGTTACCTGGGCTAATTTCAATACTAGATAGAGACAACTGCCTATTTAGGGCAGCAGAGATCCCTGAAAAGCAAATTAAATTACCCTCCAGTATCTCCACAATGTCTCTGCTGTCCAGGCTGGTGTAAAGTGTATCTTGATCATCTCCTGCAGCCAAAAAGAACAACTCCACCTGCCAGAAGGGAACCCTGAGCTGGTTCTAAATGCCTGGGAGAGGGAGAATTCAGGGCTACCAAATGAAAGAGGAGGTTAAAAAAAAAAAAGTCTTAATTGGATTAAGACCAGGGAAGGGAGAGATGTTGTCAGGGAACATACCTGGGGATTGAAGCCATCCAGGTTAAGGAGGAAATTGATCTAAATCTCTTATTTCCTGGATAAACACTCATCTAGGTCAGAGGAGTTCAGTGCAAAACCTATGAGCAGCTGATGAAAAAAAAAATATTCCCTTTTTCTTCCCAAATCCCTGGGCTGCAGGATGTGCAGGATGCAGAGGTAGCAGTGCAGGAGCTCTTTACAAGAATGTGTAGCTACTCCCTGTTGGGTCCTGCCAGCACCCACCTTCCCACTTTTAAATCATTTCCATGCTGCTGGAAAGTTGGGATTTCTGAAAATCTTCATCTGGTGGTCACCAAGTTAACACTGATATTTATTAGTAGTGGATGTCAAACCAAGTCTAATTTGTGCTTCTAATAATGTAACATAAAAATACTGCATATTTTTATATTTATTAGATATACTACATGATGATATATAAAATATATATAAGAAATAATGTGTCTATATATTTATTTATTATTATTTTTTAGACTAAACTATTATATTTTAAACTAAAATGCCATAAAAGCTGGCCATGTTTTAAAGCAGAAGGACAGTGCTATTGGATTCTTGAAAAAACAAGTTTCTCATGGAATTCCTCCATTTTTACTTATTTCCTGCATCTTGGTTGAACCCAGTAGCCAGCCCAGGGTGATTTTTCTTTGCCACCTCTTTCCTGTACATTACAGACCTCACCCTCCAGCTAATGCCAAAATTCCAGAGGCAGCTGGAGGCACTGCCAGCCTGCAAGATAAAATCAGGGAGAATGAAAAACGAGGGAGACACTTGTTGCACACTCAGGAATGAAAGCTGGAGTGTGTGGTTTGTGTGAGCAGGGAGGAAAAAAAAAAGTAAAAATATAAACAGAGCCTGATGTTTTCTGAATTGCTCTTTGCACGGAATGTGGCCTGGGATTTCCTTTTTTCAGGCTGTAATTAGGGAAATGCAGGAATTGGCTCGTGTCTGTGTGGAATTTGAGGGGTTTGGGTTGGAAGGGACCTTGAAGATTATCCAGTGTCACCTCCTGCCCTGGCAGGGACACCTTCCACTGGCCCAGGCTGCTCCAACCTGGCCTTGGCCACTTCCAGGCGTGGCTCACCCCCAAATTTACACCATTAAAACATAAACTTCTATTAAATCTCACTAAAGCCCCAAAAAGTCACCATAACAAAGGGCAAATCCAGCCAGTGACTAATTATCCTATTTTAAATTTAGCTGTTTTCTCTAATTAGTCCTTCCTTGCCTATTTTGCAGCAGGATTCAGACATGAAGCTCAGGACATCCCCCCTGGAAGGGCAGCCTGGTTTGTATTGCTACCAGCCCCAGGTGCAGCAGATGTATTGCTCCTCACACCCTTTCCACCAGGTCAGTACAGCTGGTGCACCAAAATCCCTGGATTTTCAGCACCCAAACAGTGCAATAATTGTGGTAATCATGGGTTTTTAAAAGGATTTTAAAATATCTTTGAATTTGTGGGTTTGCAGGGCTGTGTTTGTATACCTGCATTCTGTTTATGAGAATAAGAGCTAAAAAGAACCACAGCTAAATGCAATTTAAGGTGGTTGTTAGGAAAAAGAAGGAAAAAAAAAAACAAACCAAAACTTGTGGAAGTGGAATCTTAGTACTGCATATTTATATTTTCACCATTACACTCGAGAAAATTTGCTTTGGAGACAGATAAATTATTAATATAACTCTTGATATTTCAGGATCTTAATTAACTGTGCTTCAACTTCAGGATATAAAAACCTAAATAGATTGTTGAAATTCAGACCAAACAGAGAAAAATATTTTAAAGTAAAATTGGAACAGCAAAATGATGTTCACTTTCCTTGTGTTTGATGGCACACACATCTCTTTTGAAACCTTTTGCCTCTTACATCATCCCCAGAGAAAGATTATTCAGCTGAAGCATAATTGACAAAAATAAAAATAAATTAAAATGAAAATAAAATTTTTAAAATTAAAATAAAAACAAAAATAAAAATGAATATGAATATAAATTATATAATTTAAATAGAATAAAAGGAAATGTGATATTGCACCACCATCCTAACTTAAAAATCCATTATTGTTATTTTAGAAGAAAATAGTCCCAAAATGGTGCCAAAAAAAAAGCTCTGCTGCAGATATAAACTATTGTGGCTATGTCACAGCTCCATATATCTCACTCACTATAAAAATGCCATTTCTGTGTGCAGAATACCCCCCTTAGCTTGTGAATTCATGGAATATTCTTAATTTCTTTATCCATTCTGCAGCAGGCACCTCTCCCCTGTCCCTGCTGATTTGACAGCAGTGCTGTTTCCACACTGAGCACATTCCAAAAACCTCCACATTTAAAGCTCCTGGGAGCTGCCAGGCAAGATCCAACAGGCACCAAGAGGAAAATCCTCCATCCACCTGCAGGCTGGCACTGGGACAAATCTCTGAAGTGCAGCAGGTTTCTGTCAGACTTTTCAATACCTGTGCTTAATGTTAATATAGAAAAAGTCTGGCAATGTGTTTTACTCCTCAGGAATAAAATAAAAATAAGGTATTTTTCAAAAAAAATTTTTTTAATTAAAAAAAAAATTAAAATTAAAAAAAAAAATTTAATTACAGTAGGTAAAAGAGGTAGAATTGCTATCCCTGTGCCATAATCACATGCTGGAAAATGAAAAGAGCACGAGATGCAGCTGAGAAAAGTGGAATAACCTCTCCTGCATGGAGCAGCCCCATTATTAACACTTTACATTTCCAGCTGGAATGGGGCAGTGCAAGTTCAATCACTCCAAGGAAGTTCCACTCTGGAGAACGGGCCCTGGAGTGAAGGATGTTCCAGCTGAGCCTCAGTTTTCATTAGAGGGATGAGAGGGATTCAGCCCCTCCATTAATTTTGTCCAGGTGATAAAAGAGCCTCACCTTCCCCTTTGCTGGACACAACAGAAGTGGTGACTCAGAAGAAAAATGAGTTATTATTGACCCAAATGAGCAGCAGACACTGGCTGGAGTCACTCACCCACCCACCATAAAACACCTTTAAAAGCAGCTCCAGCCTGTCATTCCAGCCCATTCCCCAGCCTCCCTTCCCTCAAAAAGGACTCATGAAACCAATAAAACAGAAATAATCCCTCAAACGCCCAGGTCTGGCCTTTCATGATGACATCAAAACCAGCCCTATCTCAGGGTTGTTTCCTTTCAAAGAGACACCAAAACCAATAAAAATCAGAATTATTGTAGGAATTGCCCGGTTTTCTAGTCTTGGGGGAAAATCTGCAGCCAGTGCACAAGGCAGGGAGCACCACACTGCACACAAAAATTAGTTCACAGCTGCTCTGGAGTCTCTAATTGTGCCCAATATTTAGTTTAACAAGGCAAGACTTGATTAATTATGTGCATTTCATTTCTTTCACCATGCAAACAACTGAGTCTATTCAGTCTGGTTTTCCACATTCCATTTCAGGCAGTTCAGTGTTAGAAAGATAAAAGCAAACAGGCAAGAAAAACTCCAGCAGCCAGCATAAAATTACAGAGAAAATTATATTAATTATTCAGAGTACAGAATAAATAAATAAGCTCTGAATATTTTGCTGTTTTAAGGGGACAAAGACCAAGAGCAATCAAAACTATTGATCCAAAAAAATAAAGGAATTAGAATTAGAAACTTAGGAGATGTCCAAGGGATTTTTCCCCAATGAGTCTTGAGAGCTACATGATAATTTTCCAGAGGAACCACACAAACCTCATGGCACAGGACTGCTGGAGCTGAGCAGTGAAACATCAGGACAGGGCTCAGCAATCTTTGAGTACCAGGGAAGGCATCCAGGTAGATTTTTTTAATAGCATGTGACAAGACTTCTAATTTTGGCCATGTCCTCACCCCTGGCATCTGCAAAGATTCATCTGGAAGATTCATCTTGTACAGAGCCAGCTGATGTTATCTTACCTAAACATCATGTTCACTTTGCTCTTGAAAGTCTCTTTGCAGCAGGTTTAAACTGTAATTTGAGGAAGAAAACTGTGGAATATTCAGGGGAAAAAAAAAAAAAAAAAAAAAGACCAAGTGTTGTGTTAAAAAATTGAGAACAGATCTATGGAAACTCTGGTGCAACCCAGGCTGTCTGTGTGGATCATCTCATCTTTCACCTGGTTTTTTATCCTGGTGATCCCATCACTGGAGTGTGTCTTGGGACAGGCTTAGAGATCTCCTGGAGAGATAGGTCAGCATTCCTCAGGGAGCTCCTGTGGCTGCTCCCAGGGCAAGGGCAAGAGTGGCATAAATATTGTCTGATTTTTAGGGGTCCTGGCTGTTCTTTTCAGCTTTCTGATAGAGAAAATGGAGTGGAAAAGTCACTTGAGGTGGTGGTTAACAGCACATGAACTCCTGGCCCTGTGGAGAAGGCTTTTCCTTGGATTTGACTGTGAGGGAACAGACAGGGAGCAGCCCAACAGCTTCAGCACGAGACAGGCAGTGAGAAACCACCCCAAAAATGTCTCCTATGCTGCTCTCCTGACCCCTGGAATGATATCACTGTCTTATTCCATAATAATACATTCATCTTAAATATATTCTGGTGCACCCATTAAAGTTCTTGTGGTTGGTTGTTGGTTTTTCCCTGCCTTGCACGGTAACAGTGATTTTAACAGAGATTTTGGGATGCTATTCCCTTAGGAGCAAATATTATATGCTTTCAACTTTGGCTTTCTGTACCTTCTCCACCTAAAAAAAAAAAGCAACAAAAAAAA
>VZRH01006698.1:73022-90315 GCA_013397555.1 Urocynchramus pylzowi | reverse complement strand
TTTTTAATCCTGAAGTCTCAATCTTTTCTCTCTCTCTCTACTTTATCTGCAAAAAGTCAAACAGGCTGAAGCCAAAGCCACAGAACAGATTCTGTGCCAAGGTTCCTTCTATTCCTGGTGATCTCCTCATTTCCCTCCTGTCCCAAAAAGGAAACAAAAGACTCCCAGTTTTCTGAAAACCAGATTCTCTGCATGACAGTGCATTGCATTGCCACAGGATGGGCCACAGTGGATGTTCTCCTAGCAAACAAATCACTACCAAGGTACAAAGAATTAGAAATTAACTCAGTAAAAATGCTCCTAACGTTTTCCCAGTGGTACAGTAACCAGAATCCTACTTTCCTTCCACAAAAAATAGATATATATTTTTTTATAAATACATTTTAATACAGACAATTCTGTTTCTATGCCAAGAAAAAAAAAAAAAGTCACATTCAAACAGGTTTGCTGGGTGTATTAAGATACAAGCAGACACCAGAGCAGGCAGGAGCACAGGGGGTTTTTGGGGGGCTGCAGACACACAAACACCATTTCACCCACTGAGCAATGATGGGGAGAACAACTGAGCTGCAAGATGAGACCTGGAGCACCACAGCCCTCAATTAAATCAGCAATTTCCATGTAGATTAAATGATATGAACTCTCAGTGGTATTTAACATTAATATTGAAAAGCCTCTATAAATTTAGGCAGTGTTTAGGCTGGGGGTAGAGAGAAGAACCATGAGCAGGAGTTCCCAGCTGCCTCAGACCCAGGAGAAAATTGAGTCACTCACCATGGCCTTGAAGCTCTTGGGTACAAATAGCTGAAATGAATTCTTTTTCCTGCCCTTGTCCTGCTTTCCCTCACTTTTCCCACCGAATGCAGACAAACCTGCCCAAATTTTGTGCCATACACACAGTCCCAGCTGCTGCCCCACAGCCCCAAACGACAGCAATGATTTCTGTGGTTACTTCCTAACCAGATCTAATTAAAACTGAGCTGTTAACCATCTTTTCCAGGTTATGAATAATTAATAGAGCATTTTTATAATACTTACTAAATATGACAGTTGGGTATTAGCATTTTCTTACCTTAATTAGCCCCAATCTTTGCATGACTACAAGTTCCCTGTAACTTTTATTTTTTATGGGTCGATATGTAGGATAATTCTCAATATACTTTACCAGTTTTTTCTCAAACTGAAGGGATTTTGGAAGTACCCTGCATGTTTCACACACAGCCAGCCACCACTGTGACACTACACAAGATTTTGGAATAAAATTCAGAAGACAGAGGTGGAAAATAGAGCATCTTACTGACCTGCTCAAAAAACAAGACATGGGGAGAGATTGTGAGCAAGAACTAAACCCCAGCAGACTGTTTTCAGCCCTGGAGAGACTTTCTACATTAAAATAAATAAATAAATAAACTCTTCTGAGTCAGGAAGGGTGGATCATTCAGTTATTTCAGAAATGTCACCACATAACGGATAATTCGCAGAAACAATTTTGGCTTTTGCCACTGAACTGAGAGCAAAGTTTCTAGATTTTCAACCACAGCTGATGTGTTAATTCTAAAAAAAAAAATGGTTCTCTCCCTGTCACAGAAGTGTGAGTTATCAGAGCATGCAGCTCACCATCAATGTATTGCTGCTTTTCTTAAAAACCCTGACTACGAAAGGAATCCAAGACTGACAAAGTGAAGAAAATATGTCAAATTATAATTTCCCTGAAAGAATGTGTTGAGCTGTAATTTCCCTGTCTCTCAGAAAAATTGTGTCACTATTAGCACTCAGAGAGACTCAGTTTCTTTTTCCAAGATTAAGTCACTGTGTAAAGCACATACTTAATCCTGTTTTATGACAGGAAACAGACGGGCATTATTAGCAGATAATCTTGGTTAGCTCTTGGATGTTTTCTTTCACTTTCAAAAAGTCAGATCCCAAATTGCCAGGCTGGCTTGTTAAAACAAAGCTGTAGTGCTAATTAAAGTCATGTTTAAAATGAGATCAAGGAAGAAAATACAACAATTCTTTTTTTCCCAGAGCCAATATTTGGTGATTTCGCAATGAACTTCCAAAGTAAACCAAATAATGATGAATGTTAAAATACAAAATAATAGCTAGTCAAGAGGATTAACAAATTCTTCTGTGAACAATGATGCTAAGACTTCATTCTCAGCTGTTTTATAATAGGAACCAGTTGCCAATTTAAGGGAAAAAAATGTGGGTTTCACAACTGGCCTGCAAACTCAGCTCCCTCTCAGAAGGAAGTTGAAATTACTGGGTGCTTCACAAAGTTTGGTCTTTAACACTAAATTTTGAAGGTGGTTTTTAAGCAAAACAAGGACAGAAGTGGCATTAAAACAGCAACTCTACAGCCAAAGTTTTTGAAGAAACATTCTTCTAGTGCTGTTTAAGTGCCTCATGTCAACACCACATGTGATGCTGCTGCATGAGCAGGTGGGAAAGGAACAGAACCTCTCTCCTGGACAGAGATTCCCACGTGTTTGCAAAGATTGTGGATGTGGATGACCTTGAGGAAATGCTAACAAACAGTTCCCAAGTGAAACAGAGAGATAACAGTGATAACTGCTTCAGTGGGACACAGAAAAAAAGCACCCTTATTTAACTTCCTACAGAAAGTTCTGTTGTTTGCCTTGGTTTAGGAATCAGAATTTGTTACTTGTGGCAAACTCTGGGGATTTTTAATAAGAGTAAAATTATTAAGAGTAATAAGAGCAAAATGTCATTGGATATATGATTTAACAGCCTTGATGCAAAAGAAAAATAAAGAAGTTGGGGGAGGAATGAAAACATTTTTGAAACTATTTTCATGTTTAGCAATTATTGTGCTGTAAAATTAATGGTCGGTAGCTCAAAGTACTGCACAAATAATGAGGAAATCCTTTGTATCTCTCAAACTGATCAGTCAGCCATAGGCTACTTGTATGATTTAATACACTAGAGACAAAAAATAGTGATAAATACAAGTCTCACTGTGATAAGAATTACTACAAGCTACTACTTGTGTAAAATCAGTGAACTTGACACACTTTTGTAGCTACCAAGCTTAATAAAAACTGTGTTGTAACCTAAAATCACTGTGTTTTTTTAAAAAAAAACTGCCTCCTCTCTCAGCAGTCAAAAAAGCCAAGCCAAACACAAATGGTGACACATTGAAAAGTGACCACAACCCCAACAAGAGCACAAAAACCTCCCTGTCCTTAGGCTACACATGGAATTGTTTGTAGTCCTGTCTGACATAGGCTGCGACTACAGAGATGCTCATCACGACTGGAAATGGTATTTTTATAAAAATTATTACAATTACCACACCTATCTGAGGCTAACATAGAATGTTCCACTTCAACTCACAGAATTAGACATGGAGACATCAAGTATTTATAGAAATATCTACAGACTGCAACTGTCTTTTATTTTTGTTGTTTTTTGTTTTTTTTTTTTAAAGTATCAGTGAACTGACCTTCAGAGTAAGGGTTTCATGACAACAGGTCACCCCACACTAGTTTATTCTTGGTGTTGCTATTTCTTGGGCTAAATTGGTGTTAAACTTCTTCCAGAGTCTGAAGAGAGAACTTTTGCTAAATCTTTTGCTGTGTGTTAAAGTTATAGATTATTAGGTTTAGTTTCATCTGTATTATTATCTGATGATAAACATTTTTAACAAAGGGGAAACACTGTCTTAACCTCCTTTAAATGCAGATACACATAGAAATTGGAAATTCCACACTCCCCAGCTGCCCTAGACAATTAAAATGTTGCTCTAACAAACAGTGCTGAAGTCCTTATCTTGGTATCGAGCAGAGATGAAAGAAAATAGACATGGGAAATGTGTGGCATGAAAAGGCTGAATGTTAAATAAAGCAAAAATGTTAAATAAAGCTAAAATCCTTCTGTTTTTCCTGATTATCCTGCAAAAAACTGAAATCAATGGAATGTGCTTATGGAGGTTCATAGACCCACAATGCCATTTCACCTTCATCTGAAATGTAAAAGGAATGTAAATGTAAAAACACCCAATTAACACAGCTCTGCCACTGAACTACTGCTCTTCATTGCAGGTTTTGGTGCTTCCAAGGTTAAACAGAACATTACACAGAAGGATTGAAACTAAAGCATGAAATAGTCATGGAGAGAGCCAGTCTAAAGATGAAACTTGCCTTTGTGAGATGTTTTGCTCGATATTTTCAACAGGCTGGACAAGTTAAATTGGCCTTTGAAGCATTCACAAAGAGAAACAACCACCCAAACCTCTGCCTTTGCATCCATCCACTCCCATGGTTTCTCTGATTACATTCTTTGGGAAAACAATCCTAAAAGATACTCGAGGGCAGGAACATAAACTCACAGAATTAGGGCAAAACCCCTCAGGTCCCACAAGGCCATTTTCAAAGCAGACACTTAAAGAACTTAGGGAAGTGGTATCCAAAGATCATTTTTAGCTTAAAACTTCTGAAGAACTGGGTCTGCTTCAAAGCTCAAAAGAGATGTCATGAAACTCCTACTGTGGCAAAGAGTCCTTGGTTGGTGGATCCTTGTCCAGGTGACACTGCAGGAGCTGGAGGTGTTGGGATCCCTGACGATTCCAGAGGGAAGGGGAGGCCAGCGCGGCTGGGGCCGTCCAGCCCACGCTCAAGGTCCTCCACTGTATGAATAATCTGCCTTGTTGTGCATCACCAGCTTGTTGTCTACAAAGTAGAAACTGTCCGACTGTGTCTCGTAGGGATGCAGGATCATCTCTCGAACTGTGAGGGGGAAATGGGGGGAAAAAACCCAACAAAATGAACGGGGACGCTTCGCGCTGGGCCCAAGCACCGTTCAGTGTCCCCCAGGCAGCTGCAAAATCAGGTGAAAAACCCAAATGGGAATGCCCAAACCACGCCTTGTTGGTATCTTTTAAATAATTCAAGCATAATCATGGAGTTTTTATGTTGGGAAAGCCCTCAAAGGCCTTAAAACCCAACATGAATTCACTAAGCCCATGTGCCACATCCACAATTTTTTTTGAACGATTTCAGGGATGAAAAATGTTCATAATCCAAATATATTATGGCACCATATAAAGGGCACTTCAGAATAAGAACCCATTACATTTTGGGTTGGGGTTCTTTTTGTTTTGTTTTTAAAAACAGTGATAAACAGCAAACTCAAAGTAAATTTGTTCTGGCCTGACAGCAGGGCCTCACTGTATTTTCCACAGACAGCAATATTAGTGCTGACACACACAATTAGGGGTTGTAAAGAGGAAAATCACAGAGATTTAGTGCTTGTGCTATTGTGTCTTGGGAGAGAGGAGAGAAAATAAAAGTTATGTTCATACTAAAACCTCTCAAGCTCACAATATAGCACATCAAACATTAAAACAGATCATAACATTTAAGTTATCCATTTATTGGATGTCTTTTTAATCCTTTTTTTTGCTTGTTTTATAACACAATTATCTTTTTTCTCCTTGGAACCAAAGCTTCCTTTTTATGAATTAAAAAAAAAAAAAACAACAAACCCAAGCAACTGCCTGGTGTGTGATGAGATACATCTTACTAGAAAACAAAATCAGATATAAAAGGATGAATTATTCTACCCCACCCACTCTCTAGAGACAGCTTTTAAGAAAGGGCTCCCCCAAACCACCTCCAATGAGCAACATGGTGTGACAACCCAGAAATTAAAGTTTATAACAAAGAACTTACTGAGATCCTCGGAGAGCTGGGGGAATTCATAGATGTGCTCACAAGTATTTTTACTGCTGGGGATGCAGAAGCCAAACTCAAAATCAAAACTTTTCAGCAGCTGGTCACGGAAGTAGTGCCGCTCAATCATACGGAAATTGTTAATGGGTTTGTCCCCTACTGTGAATTCCACCCTGAAAAAGAAGGGAAAAACTGACATGAGCTTTTATGCTTCAATAAGATCTGCAATATTCCTGCAAGGCAGAAGAGAGCTCTGAAAAAAAAAAAAAAAAAGAAAGAAAAAAGCCAAAAATATAAAGTAACAGCACTAATCAAATTATTGTTCCCTCATTTACTTAAAGCATTCTACAGGGACACACCACAGCATTAGATGAACATCTTATAGCTCATCTAATTTCACTCCTGCCATGGGCAGGGACACCTTCCACTATCCCAGGTTGCTCCAAGCTCCATCCAGCCTGGCCTTGGACACCTCCAAGGATCCAGGGGCAGCCCCAGCTGCTCTGGGCACCCTGTGCCAGGGCTTGCCCACCCTCCCAGGGAACAATTCCTTCCCAATATCCCACCTATCCCTGCCCTCTGGCACTGGGAAGCCATTCCTCTTGTCCTGTCACTCCAGGTCCTTTCCAAAGTCCCTCTCCAGCTCCCTTGGAGTCCCTTCAGGCACTGGAAGGTGTTCAAATGTCTCCCCAGAGTCTTCCCACTTTATTTTGCCTCTTTTAGCATCAATCTCTTCAGCACCAGGCCTACCCCTGACTAAACCTAAAGTGACAGAGAAGGCAAGAGACTTGGAGACCCTCACAATAAACGAAAAAGCCCCCTGCTCAATCAACTTCCTGGCAGGATGAACATGGAAGAGAGGGGCTTTTTCCCTAAGATTTCAGCTGTTTCCTGTGCCAGGCCAAGGAGCAGAGGGGGGTTACTCACGTGGCTCCCACTTGCCGCAGTCTGAGGAAGGCCGGGGTGAACTGATAGCGCACGAAGCGCCCGGCGTTGGGGTCCACGTCCTTCCTGTCATTGTGCTCCCGCTCTGCAAAAGCCCAAAGAAAGTTCTGTCAGAGCTGCCTGGGAATCAGAAACTCAGGGGAAATACTTGTGGTGGTGTTCTTGAGCCAGGTAAGCCAGGAAGTCACTCTGGTGCTGAGCTTACCCTCCTCCTGTCCTGAGGTGTCCACCACTGGTACTCAGACGTGGAATGTTGAGAGATGGCCCTTTGGTTTGAGTAATTTCTTATCTTCTGGATTTCTATTCCTCATCTACTGCTCCTACCTCACATCAGAGTGACTCTGAACAAGCCATTTCCCCTTAGCATGCTTGGTTTGCTACCTACAAGCTACAGAAAACTTCCTCTCACCTGCAGGGAGGTGGGGAAGGGTTAAAAGTGCTGGGCCAGGAAAAGAACAGCTGCCCTGGGTTTTTATCACCACTGGCAACAGGCAACACTTGGATGCTTACAAGTAACACCTAAAAATTAATCAGACCAAAACAAAAGGCAAATTTTCAGTTTGTTTTATTTGCCTGTTGGCAGTTTCTCCCCTTTGGAAATACCATTTTCCTGACTCCTCAGTGAGAGATGTTAAACTAACAGCTAAACTATGTGCAGGGGGCACAAGCTGAATAACAGCCAAGAAAAAACCACCCCGTGATCTCCTCCTACTCCTCTGCTCCTGTTTACAACATCCATCTGTCCCTTCCCATCACAGATGGCAACAGGAAGAGCACAGCAGCAGCCAGCTCTGCTCACCCTGTTAGTACAAAGAGACACCTGAAAAACATTCCTGCTGCTAGATGGGGCTCCAGCCCTCCTGCAGTGGAGAGATTCTGCTGCTGTTGGGAAATGTATGGAGTAAAAGGAGTGGGGAAAGGCAAAAGAAAGCATTTGTTCATGGAAACCTTATTTTGTGTGTGCACTCACCTGAAGCTGCTGGCTTGGTGATTTCAAACAAGACTGTGCCAGATTCCATGTCCCGGATTTTGAACCTGGTGAAGTCTATCTTGTAAACATTTTCCTCTGGAGTGCACAAATAATCTGCAGGGGGAAGCAAATTTAAATGAAGGCTGCCCTGAAATACCAGGAATTTCTGGCTGCTCTCTGGAGGCCATACCAGCAGTGAGAGCAGCCCAAATGCATCTCCAATACTGCCTGTTTTAATTCAAAACTGGTGTCCCTGAAGACAGTCTCAGTTCTGGAGGCTCACACTGCCCTGCTCAGACAGGACAGGGGAAAGAATTCTCTCCCCCAACACAGGGAGGTCATCACCTTTTTCCAACCCTGTGCCAGCAACTTCTGCATCCATTTCCTCCCAGACTAGTCAGCACCTCCATCAAATCCCAGCCTTTCCAGTGTTAAGAGGCTTTGCCTGTTTTAAAAACTGCCCTGTGGCAGAATGCGAGGGCTAAGCAGCTTTGGGAGCTAAGCTGACTGCACTTAACTGGAACAGGAGTGTCCTGCCCTGTGCCACCTCCCTGCTCCAGCCCTCTGCAGACAAAGGGTGGCCTCTCCACACCAGGGCTTGTTTTCCTCAGCACTGAAAATTATTTTGAAGCTTTTCCCTGTGTTAGGAAAACAGGGAGCAGAGCCCTTCTCTGCTGTGAATATCCCTCAGGGAAGGTCATGGAATCACAGAATCATTAAGGTTGGAAAAGCCCTCTAAGATCATCAAGTCCAACTTTTCACCCTGAGCTGCTGTGTTCACCACTAAACCATGTCCCAAGTGCCACATCCACAGGCCTTTTGAACATGTCCAGGGATGAGGATTCCACTACTAAAATCCCCACAGTTTTGGCCTTCAGCCTTGCTGTGCCCTGAGCCAGATCCTGGCATAGGAATCATCCTCCTCCCTGGGGAAGGAGCACACACAGCACAGATTGAAAGCAGCTCCAATAACTCACTTTACCCTGACAAATCTAAAGAATTGCTCTATGTAGACAAGCCAGGTCAGCTTTCAAACAAGCACACTTGATTGATGCAGGAGACTGGTTCTGGAGGTTCCAAGGTGGAAATAATACTTTAACATTCCAATTCAAAACACTTTCTCAGCTACTAATTCCTGCTGTTAATCTGAGCTAATCACTTATTTCTGTCTGCTTTCCTATTTCTGAAACTCCAACAAATCCATCCACCTGAGGCTCAGTCAATGACCACATAAAAACAAGTTATAAGTGCTCAGAGCTCAGACCTGCCCATGCCAACCCAACTCCACACAGGTCTAAGAAATCCAAGACCACTGTGAGAGACTTCTGAGCTCCTGGGCACGAACACCTGGCACCAGAACTTTCCTAGAAGCCTTTTATTCCTTCCAAATCTCCATAACTTGGAGAACTGTCCAAATAAGCTCAGTACAAGGAACAGAGGTGTTAAATGTTCTCCCTGGACAGTTTTACTGCTCTCCAACAACCCCATATGGTGAATACTCAAAGGAATGCCAGAGAATTTGGAGATGCCTCATCCCTGGAAGTCCACAAGGCCAGGCTGGATGGGGCTTGGAGGAACCTGGTCTAGTGGGAGGTGTCCCTGCACGGCAGAGGGGATGGAAGTGGATGATCTTTAAGGTCCTTCTTAAGTCAAAACAGTCTGAGTTTCTACAATTCTATAAATGGGTGTTCAGGGAGAGGACAGTGTTGAAAGCATCTCTGGCATTTGGCAGGGATTTTCCCTTCCCTATCAACACAGCACAAGGAAAAACTAACAACAGCACCCAAACTGTCAGGAAGAACAAGCTCAAAGCTCGCCTTTTTTACACAAAAAAACACAAGCCTGTGTTTGGTCAAATATCCCAAGAACTGCACAAAAAAAATCTTCCTTTTGTGTCTTTAACAGTAGCCAAGATGACAGGACAGGAATTTAAACCCAGCCCTTGCCTTAGGCCCTGATGTTTAGCATTCCTCAGGGAGATGTCCTGCAATTACACCGTGATTTTAGGCTCTGACACATCAGCCACCCCAATTCCTAACCCGTCCCACAACTTCCCAGCTCGGAGCACCAGCATGCAAAACACAAACTGATGGAAGCAGGCACAGCTTCCCCTCCCTCGGCCCATGGCCACTGGCTGTTCCCTGGGAAGGCTGTTGGGAACAGGCAGCAGTTGCCCGGGAGCCCAGGACACCTTCCCTGGAGCACGCTGGCAAATCTGAAGCCACGTTTGTCTGCAAGTTAATTATTAAGTGTTTCTACTCCTGCAGAATTCCTGCCCATCCAGCACCATGGCAACAGCTTTATCCCCCTCCTTGGCAGCAGCGTTGCTGCAGTAACAGTGTCCATGACTCATCTGGAGCAGAGGAGAGCCAAGCAGAGCCTCCAAAGAGGAGTAAACCCCGGGTAGAATCCCCACCAGGCTCCTGCTCATTGATGCCTGCACCCCTACACTGTTATTTTCCAACTCTTTTTGCCCTGATAATATTTTAAACCCTTTTTTTTTTCTTGTTTGTTTGGTTTTTTTTTAATCAGTATGCCAATATACAACTGGATGCCATCTGGGAAGATCAGCTGCCAGAATACTGCTATCAAGTGGGTTTTTTTCCTCCTCTGGCAGTGCCCAGTCTCCTAGAAAGGAAAAAAAGAAAAACCAGAGGAATATATGTTCCTCTCAGTCTGTATTACATTTGTTTCTGCTATTCCTGTTCAAAAATCAATCAAAGTAGCCATGTGCTGTTTTTTTCCCCCACACGTAACAGGAGCCTGCGGCTGCACTGGAAGGTCTTATTGGGAATGGGCTGCTTGCAATTGGCAGATCCTTCTGCTCAGCTGAGCACTGTCAGATTTGCTAATCTCATCCCCTACACACTTATTTTTAAATTACTGTAGGGCCCAGTTGCCCACACTTCCGTGACTCACTTAAATGTATCATCTGCTTCCCTTATCCTAATTCACCGTCGCCACGATTTGGGGAAGGGAGGCAGCAGCCGTGGTTATTTTAGCTGGGAATGAGGCAGATCAAACCTCCATGGAGGGGATTGTTACAGAGAATGGTGGGTTGGTCTCTCAGGACACAATATTTTCTTGTTTCTTTCACTTCCCCTGAAGCAGGTTGTGCTGCTTCCCTGGTAATAACTGAACCATCATGGTGTGTCCTTGAGCCTTCAGTACTCACCTGATTTAGGGATGAAGGCATGGACACAGCAGCACTGCCATGGAAAACCCCTCAGATTGGTTTTTATCCTTAAGTACCCACACTTAGTAGTGCAAAAAAAAGGTCACAAAAGAGGAGTACTTCCTACCCTTTCCTAAAGCCCAGAGAGTTGTCATATCCCAGACCTCCACCCCCAAACCCTTCCTGAAAACAATTCACTTGGTATTAGCAGCCACTTGTCACTCACACATCACCACTGCTCATGGTGCCTCTCCAGCTTCTTTCCCATAACCTCTGGATTGTGCCCAAAGATCTGCAACTGCCCACTTTTAGAGACAATTTCTATCTTAAGACCTATCACAGTTGTGAAGAGTTTGGATCACAACCAACACCACTGTGGTGGTCTGAGGAAGCAGCAGAGGTGATTGGCTTCCTGAATCTGGCTCAATTAATTCCTTCACAAATTCTCCAATTCCCTTTGTAGGAAAAAGTGATTCCAAAGTGACCCCAAAAAGTTCAGTGGTCTCTAGCTTTGTTCTCAGAATCAGCAGGTGCTCCTTCCCCTTGTACAGTTCTGATGTGGTACTTCCACTGCCTAATCCAGGGAAGAGACAGTTTCTATCCAAGAAACCTTCCTGTGCTCCCAAACACAACCAAAATTACAAAATAAAGCAGCAGAACAGCCTGGAGAATGCCAGCAGGCACTGCCTGTGGACACTGGCACATCCTGAATGCTGGTGCAGAACTCCAGGTGTGTATTTTAGCAGCTGGTGTTACAGAGGAGCACAAAAGGTGAGGGATAATGCAGAGCTAAGTAACACAGGAAAGCAAACAAAGGCATTTTCTCCTCTGGACCTCTCCCTGTCATTTAAATGCATGAGATCAGTTTTGCTCCTCATCACAGAAAGCTAAAATTTAATCCTATATTTCCAAATTTCCTTTGCAACCACCCCACCAAGCCAATTTTATCACAAGTTCATGGGCAGCAGTATTGACACTCTTTGTTGTGCTCCTTTCAAGATCCCTTCTCCATCTCTGCAATCAGGAGGAAGCACGTGTCCCCTCTCACAGACACCAGGGATATTTCTGTGCTCATCAGAGTCTAATCTCAGATGGGGCAGCTCCTATTTTAAGGCCTTAAGAGCCCACTAAGGAAAGCAGAGTGCACCCAGGGTAAGAAAGAACTGAAAATTTGGTCCTGGAAATGGGTGTAAATCAGGAGGATGCTGTACAAGAGACTGAGGCAAGAGCAGTGACTTGTAACAGGAATTTTTCTCCCCAACACAGACAACAACAACAATTTAGGGAATGGATGAGAAGGCTCCTGCAGTTATGCAGGCCTATTTCCTAACACGCATTAACCAACAAGGTCAGGAGCTATTTTGAAGCCAACTCCCAAGACATAAGCCAGGTATAAAGCCAAGACAACTGCAAAGGAATTGCCAGGAGCTGGAGATTAGGAGATTATCAGATTGAAAAGTCTCAGGAGGAAGCAAAAATAGCCCAGACCCCACGAAGAGGCCGAGCAGTGACGCAGGACACGGAGCAGGACCTGAGGGCAAGGCAGGGCAGGTTTCAGGTGCTATTGATACACCTGCCCAGACAACCTGGGTTCAGTTAAAGGAAAAAATAAACCATTTCCCTGCCCTCTGCCTCAGCAGTTCAAGCCCTGTGACACCAAGCCAGCCAGGAAACAGGATCTACTCCAGTAAAATAGAAACCCAGACCATGGAGTTTGGAGAACCAGAGACCAGGGGGCTGCACAGGGAGGGAGCAGCTGCCCTCTGACCTAGCTCTGGAATTAGGCTGCTGCAGTGCCCCAGAGGGAAAATCCTGCACCAGAAGGATCCCACAGGGGTTTTTCCACAGCAGCACATTTACTGTCAAGGAAGCAGAGGGATTTAGGGCAGGAGGCTCCAGGCTGAGGCACTTCCCAAGGTCCCCAGAGCCCCTCAGTTGCCAAGTCCTACTGCACAGCTCACCAAGTTCTGATTTTTGTGGCAGCCTGCTCATCTTTTTCCTTTTTTTTTTAATTTTAGCTAGAGCTTTCCAGACTTCACCCTCTCACAATTAATTTGATCACAGCCCTGCAGCCTGTGGATGGAGCTGCTCTTCCCCCATTTCCAAGGCACCCAAACACTTTCTCCTGCCCCCTTTTCACGCTGATTGCATTCAAAGTCTGAAACCACGTGTACAACATCAAGTAAATCTGCTATTTTTGGGCTGAGCCATAGCCAAGCTCTGCCCAGACCCTCAGGCTGACTCCCTCAGCTTTCCTCTTACCTTTGCCACTTCCACCAGGGATGGCCCAAATCCACAACCCTGGGAGAAGGAGGAATCCCACACCACACACACACCATGTGTGCTGCCCCTGGAAATCCTAACAGCTCCTATTGTGCTGTGAGACTTTGGGAAACACAGAGCCCTGGAAAAGCTCACAGCCTGTGTGGGATGCTGAGGGAAGGGTCGTGGGGAGAGCAGCTTGGCACAGCTCTGGGATATGGCTCTGCAACAAGAAATCAGCACATCAAAACACAGCCACACATCACAGCCCTGGACGAGGCAGAACAGGGATTTATTAACCTCGCAGACACCCACAGCTCCTCAGAGCTCCTAATAAAATACATTCTCCCCATTAATTGGGGAGGGAAGTCATGGTCCAGCAGCAGCTTTCAAGATGGATTCATGCACATCTGCCTCACATTCCTGTTAATGCCCCCCTCTCTCCTTGCCTATCAAAACCCCATGGATTTAGAAATGGATTTGATCATGGATCCTGGATGGTTTAGCTTTACAGGACTTGAACTGCTGAGGCAGAGGACAGGGAAATGGTTTACTTGGGTTTTTTTCTTTTAATTGACTGCAGGAAACTGGTATGGAAGTCCCTCAAGAAGGGTCTGGCCTGCCTAACCCACTGAAGCAGCTTGGCCCTGTGCCAAGCTGGCCTTTAGCTAAAGCTGCCTAGAGAAGTCTCACAGAAATCCCAAGTGACAGCTCAAGGAAGAGATTACTTTCAGAAATGATTACGTGTATGCTCCTTATTTTTAGGGTTTGTTTTGAAACTGTTTCCAAGCATGTAATCAATGATTTAACCCCTTGGTTTCCTAAAATAAAATCAGCGTTAGAATAAAACTTAAAATGCAAGATTTGATTCTGGGAAAAGTGTGCAGGTGCTAAGCAGGGCAGCCTCAGAGGCTGGAGCTTGTCTTTTGTTACACATCTGACTCCTCTGATGCTCTGGCTGCCTCAGTAATTAATTGCAATTTGAACTGAGCTCTGCCCCACTCCTTTGCTAATCTTAAATTAATCACGTCATGAGCTTTTTCCGCTTTTCCCAACCACAGTTGTGTGAGCGAGTGACAAATCTCACTAATTGCAGAGGAAATGGTTCTCCAGCCTTACACCTGATCCAGCTGGAGCAGTGCCAGGACCAGCCTGGCCAGAAGGCCCAGATATCCCAGGGCAGCATCCCAGATCCATCAGGCTGGACCCAGCGTGCCCAGAAACGTTGTGGGCTTGGAGCTGCTGGGGAATTTAACATTGGAAGGACACAGAATGTGCAGGGCAGTTCACACAACTCCCCTGTTAAGCTTATTAGAAGCACATTAAGAGCAGAGCCCAGCTGGCTCCTGTGGCTGCCCACAGAGCCACATCCTGCCTCGCCACCCTCCCAGCCCAGCCACCTCACATTGGGTCAGCTGCACCAGTGGGAGAGCAAAGTCCAGCTGTGCTGCCTGATGGAAAGATTATTAGGGAGGAATTCTTCCCTGTCAGGCTGCTGAGGCACTGGCAGGGGCTGGGCAGAGAAGCTATGGCTGCCCCATCCCTGGAAGTGTTCAAGGAAAGGTTGGATGAGGCTTGGAGCAATCTCATCTAGTGGAAGGTTCCCGTGTTCCTGTTCTTGGTGAGGCAGTTGGAACAAGGTGGTTTTTAAGGTCCCCTCCAACCATTCTGTGCTACAGCCAGAATTCCACCTCTCCCTGCAAACCCAGAAGGCTGCTCAGAAACACAGAGCCTGCTCCTGGAGTGAGCATTCCTAAAACACAGCTGCCTGTGGTACCAACCCTGCTGGGCTTTGGTTGGTGAAGCAACCCTAAAACACAGCCAGCCCTCCCCAGGTCCCAGGCAGGACACAGTTTAATGCAGTCCCTCAACAGTGTGAGCTGAAGTGCTACTGGCCCATGAGTTTGGATAAAGATGGATCATCCTCTCTCTGGAACAAAAAAGGGCATCCAGGGCACCAGGACATTTCTGTTGCAGCCCCACCACCAACGCCTCCTGCAACTTCAACCTGTCAAAGACAGAATTGCTGCAACAGGGTGTGGTGTCTGCCCTGACACTCAGCACGTCCAAAAGGTTGGGGCAGCTGTGAACTTCTCTCCCACAGCCTGGTCCTTCCTCCTCCCCTACCTGAAGCAGAAGAGTGGAACAGTTTCACATTGCTATTTTTGAGCATCTGTTTTTAAGGGTATAGAAATGAGCAAAGGCTATAGAATGCCCCAAGGTGTTAAAAATCTGAAAAATATCCTTTGCTTTCTGTTAAATTCACCAGGACAAAAACTGAGCTTGAGAAGGGGAGTTGCAAAGTATTCCTGGGTGATAAGATACAATATGCTCAACATGGATGTACTGTTTACCTGTATCCCCAAACTCACCGAGGGTTTCAGGTGTGGGGAGCATTTCCTGGCTCCCACACATCCAGCAGGACAGGAAGCACTTCCCATGGTAAGCCTAGGACATCATCACAGTGCCTGGCTCTGACCCTGGTACCAGCAAGACTCACAGCAGGAAGGGAACACAACATTTTCATGCATTTCACATCCTCCCTGTGCTCCAGAGCACTCTGACCCAGAGCTGGAAGAGGCAGACAGCAACCAGCTCTTCTCCAAGCCTGGCTCACCAGCTTAGCAATCCCTGCTCCCTGGGAAGGCAGGAGCTTACCAAGAGCAAGCACCATCCATCCCTGCTGATGCCACACGAGGTGACAGCAAGGGTGTGGGGTGGCCCTGTCCCCTCCAGACAGCCCCAGCGAGGGCAGGGACACGGAGGCTGCCATGAAGTGAGCACGCAGTGCTTCACACAGCCATGGCTGGGATTCACCATCCAACTGAGGATGCTGGCAGGATGCTTCAGTGCCTGCTGTGAGCTCTCCCTGCTACAGGCAGGGGATTTCTGGGCAGTGAATCATGCAGCTGCACCAGCAGAGCAGCTCAGCTCACAGAAGGGCACCCAAGGGTCCCCAGCAACAGCAGCCTCTCTCCGAGGAGCCTCTGTAAGCCCTTCCTGAGGGCTGACACGAGTCCCTGCCGGGCTGTCCTCCTCCCATCCTGCTCACACAGCAGCCCCACGGGGCTGCCTGCACGCACCAGCACCCACAGCTGCATCCTTCCTCTCCAGGGCTCGTCACAGCCCCGGCCTGTGACACAGAGCTGGCTCTGAGGCCAGAGTGCTGCGAGGCACAGGGATTATAGCCAGACCCCAGGCCAGCCCCTCTGCCCTGACAGCCCAGAGAGACACCCCAAAGGTCCCAGGAGATGGAAAAAGGAGGTTTTGGGACACCAGGGCAGATTGTCCCTGGGCAGTGCTGGCCTGAGGCACACACAGTACCATGGAATGGTTTGGGCTGGAAGGGACCTTAAAGACCACCTGGTTCCACCCCCCTGCCAGGGGCAGGGACACCTTCCACCAGCCCAGGTTGCTCCAAGCCCCATCCAACCTCATCTTGAACACTTCCAGGGGTAGAGCAGCCACAGCTTCTCTGTGCCAGGGCCCCACCACTCTCCCAGGGAGGAATTTCTCCCTAATATCTAATCTAAACCTGCTCTCTGTCAGTGTGAAGCCATTCCTCCCGTCCTGGCCTTTCCCAGCGCCGTGTGCTGCTGTCCCGAGCTCTTCTGCCAAGCACAACAGCCCCTCCAGCCACACACTCCCACCCACTGCCTCCAAGATGCCCTCAAGACCACGGGTGCTATACTGGAGAGGGGAAAACTGGGTTGGGGGGCTGCTCTGAAGTCCCCCCCATGCTGTGGGGGGGGATGGCCAGCGACCCAGCCCATCCCATTGCCGTGGGCACAGGGTGGGAGCAGGCACAGGGAATGGGGTGATGGGGAGAGCAGCGAGGAGCATCCCAACACCGACCTGTGAGCAGAGTTGGGGGGCTGCACCCCCTGTTCTTCCCGTGGTCCGCAGCCCCCCGGGGTGGCACATCCCGCTGCGGGCTCTGGCCCCTGCGCTGCTGCATCCCCACTTCTTGTCCCCCGGGAAGGGGGCACCGGTTCCCCTTTTCCCATGGGGTTAGCCCCCTTGAAAGGGGGAACGGCTCTTCTTTTCTCCCCGGTTGAGACCCCTCGGAGAGGAGAACCGTCTGCCCTTTTTCCCCCGGGAAAAGCCCCAGAGGGACCCGGTCCCCATCCTCCCCCCGCGCCATCCCCGGCACGCACCGCTGGTGACCCGCTGCAGCCCCAGCACGTCGTCGGGCCCGATGAGCGCCTTTCGGCCCAGCTCCTCCTCGGTCCTGGCCGCCGCCGCCCC
>VZRH01006698.1:52167-63095 GCA_013397555.1 Urocynchramus pylzowi | reverse complement strand
GTATCACCCCTTTGTAATGCTTTTCGGGTGATGGGGACCCCTGTGTGCCCCCCCTGCCACCGCCCAGGGACACAGCTGAGTCACCCCTTGTCATTAGAAGGCCCCTCATGCCACCCAGGCACTCCACTGTGCCATCTCCAGTTGCTGCTGGAGACCCCTCTGTCCCACCACCCTTGCTTGGCTATGGGCAGGGACCTCTGACACCCCCCTGCTGCTGCTGGGGACTCTGCTGTGCCCCCCTATTGCCACTGCCAACTAAGGACAGCGGCCCCTCCGTGCCACCCCCAGGCTGTGCCCCCTATTTCCACTATTATCTAAAATCAGACTTTCCCTTCATCACCCCTGGGCCAGGGACCCCCTTGTGCCACCCCCACGCTGGGGTCACTGTCACTGTGCAGGATACCACATCTAGGTCACCTCTGTGCCCAGGAGCCAGCAGCACTGAGGCCCAGACCCTCCGGGACAGGGTGGGGACACTCACAGGAGACCAACCCCCCTAGAAAACCACCCGCAGCCGGCACAGGGACAATACCAGTGTCCCCACTCGCCCCACGGGGACGGCTGCCAGGGCCCCGCTGTGCTGAATCCCGCCGTAAAAGGAGGCTCAGCCGCCCTGCGTGGCCCTAATCCAGGGAAGGGAGCACATCTCCCCTCGTCCCAGAGCCGGGCCCCCACCGCCCGCCTTGCACCTCGGGAGGCTGTACCCGACCCCACGGGCTCACAGGGCAGGGAGGACGGCAGTGGCAGGGAGCAGAGAGCACTGCTTCCCCACGAGCCACCCACGCACCCAGGACATGAAGGCACAGCCCCAAACATTTCCCGGGTAGATAATTCGGTGCCAGCGCCCCACGTGTCACGGCACCCGCCCCACACAGAGCGGCAGGGCTGTGGCAGAGGGCAGGGGAAGGTGATTTCCATCCCCCTTGGGCAGGAGAAAGAGGCCATTAAAAACCAGAGCACTTGTTGGAGTGCTGCTATTTTGGGCCATCGCAGGGGAGGGAAGGTGCCACGCGGTCCCCGTGGCGGTGGGGAGCATCCTTGGGGTCAGGAACACCGGGAGGGGGATCCCGCAGGAGCTGCACCAGCAGGGAAGAAGGGAGGTGAGGTTGGAGCTGTGCTGGGAGCTGGGGAGCCCCTAAGGGAGGCCCCCACTCCATGCAGCAGCAACGACCAAGGGGGGTTGGGAGCAGGAGCTGGCAGAGCTCCCGGCGCTGGCTGAGCCATGGGATGCTGCGTGCTGGAGCCAGGCTGGGAGGGAGGGAGGGAGGGGGAAGCATCCCCGTGCAACAGGCGTGTGCCCACAGCCCCGTGATGAGGGTGCAGGATCCAACCTCTGGAACCGTCCCTGTGATAAGGTGAGGAATCCAACCTCTGGAACAAGTCCCACGCAAGAGGCTCGTGCCCGCAGGCCCAGGATGGGGTGCAGGGTCCAGACAAGCCCCTGCAGAGCAGGGCACAGAGGGAATCTAGGGCAGGAGGAGGAGCAGGGAGCAGGGGAGGGAAGCTGGCTCGGCCCGGGCACTCCGGCTGCTGCCGGGGCTGCAGGGTGGGAGCCTGGGGAACGCGGTCCCTTATTGAGAGCAAACACTGGCAGAGAGGGGGGACGTGTCCCCCGCCAAGGAGAGGCCCTGGGGTGGCAGGGAGCTGTGCCCACGGCCCCGTGACGGAACAGGAGCAACCGGCACAGGCTGGACCAGTTGTCCCCACCCACAGCACCAGGAGCTTCCTGAATGCACACAGCAGGCAGGGTAAAAGCCAACACAACTTTATTCAATAAATAATTACAACATTAACAACAGGAAAGGTTTCAGGCTACAGGCTATAGCGGCTCAGCAGCTTCCTTGCTGGCTGGCTTCAGGCCCAGGTAGCGCAGCAGGCTCTGGAGCTCCTGGCAACCCAGAGCCACCTCAGGGACAGCCGACAGCACCTGGGGACAGCAGCAGCAATAGTGTTTGGGTTGGTGTTGTTGCAGTCACAGCAAGGGTGAGAAATAAACTGTAAATCTCACCTCTTTTATCTTCTCCTGCATCTCCTCGTGGGTCCTCAGTACTTTCTGGGTGTGATTGTACTTCATCTCCAGCCCTCGGACCTGTGGGGGTTGGATGGTGCCCTTCAGGATCCCTGCTCCAAACTTGGGCAGGGACCAGCCCAGAAGGGAGAGGGGACTCCTGCCCATGTCTGGAGGGTTGGAGCTAGGTGACCTTTATGGTCCCTTCCAACCCAAACCATTCTGATTCTATGACTGGAGCCAGGGCAGCCCCTTGAGGCTCCCCATACCTGCTCCAGGTATTTGTCAGTGAGCCGTATGTTCTCGTCCTCTTTTTCCACGAGCAGCAGCCGCAGTTTATCCACCTGCAAAAGGAGCAAGCCCTGCTGAGATCCCAGCCAGGTGGGGGAAAGCTCTGAAGTGGGGGACAGGGTGTGAGGAGCAAGGTCTGAAGAGGTCTCCTTGTCCATGGTGGGGTGACATGAGGAGCCCTCAGCCCTGCAGCTCCCCGGCCTCACCTCCCGCCGCAGCACGACCCGCTCCTGGACGTAGGCAGTGTCCACCTGGTGCTCCTTGCCCCTCATCTCCTCCCACAGCACCTTGGCCTCTGTCTCTGCACGCTGGAGCAAGCGCTTCAGCTCCGAGACTTCTGCCTTCAGCCTCTACGGGGGAAAAAGGGATGCTGGGAGGGGTCCTGTGCCCGGCAGCCCCCCGGGGTGCTGCCCACCCATGCCCCCATCACACACCATGACTTCCCCACTCTTGTCGATGAGTTGCAACATCTTCTCTTCCTGCTGTTTCACCACGTCTTGCAGCTCCTTCTCGTTCTGACAGGGAGGAAGAAGCGGGGTCAGGCAGTGCCCAGCCCTGGCCACCCCCAGCACCCAGAGCGGGTTTTCTCATGTTGGAGGAGGTCAGACAAGCCAGGAGCACCCCTGGGGCATCACCAGATTTCTCCATGTCCTAGATCAGCGCCCGTCCCAGTTCGGCTCTGCCCTGGGGTGAGCGCTGGCCCACTTCTGGCTTACCTCAAGCTTGGTCCTCAGCGCCTTGTTCAGCTTGGCAATGGTGGCAGCTTGGGCATCCACCTTCTCCTGGTTCTCAGCTGTCACTGTCTCCAGGCGGAGCTGCAGGTCAGAGCTGGGAGAGGACAGTGGTGGTGAGAGGGTGGGGACCACAGCCAAGCACAGCACCAGGTACCAAACCCACTCCAGGGCATGCCCCTGGGCCTGTGGTGAGAGAAGACACCTGGTCCAGCCCAGCCAGCTGGAAAAAACCCATCTTGCCATGACAGGAGAGGTCTAATCCAGTGCTGGGGCAAGAGGCAGACCCAGGCAGGCTGCCTGCAGGAAAGGCCATGCCCAGGACAGTGATGCCCCTGCCCAACCCTTGGCACGAGCCCACGCTGAGCTCACATCTCCGTCTGCAGCGCCCTGAACTCGCTCTGCTCCAGTTCCTGGATGCGAGAGCTCAGCATGGCAAGGTTGGAGACCACAGCTCTCAGCTCCTTCACGCTCTCCAGCAGAGTGTCCTCAGGATCTGCAGGCAGGAAAGAGCCTCGTGAACAACACAGAGGGACCATCAGCCCCAGGGCACACAAAGGAAGGCGTGCCTGCTCTTCCCTCTGCACAACAGCCCCGCAGCTTCAGAGCAGGGTCCCAGACAGGGTGACAGCCCCAATACCTATTGGCTTTGGCACAGATGCAGGTTTGTCCTTGCCAACTGTATTCCCACTTCTGGTGGTTTCATTGGCATCTGCGAGAGGAGAGGACAGCAGCTGTGCCCAGCCCTGCAGATCCCCCAGCAGGGGAGGGAGCAATCCCCATCCTGGGACTCCCCAAAACCCAGAGAGGGGGTGCCAGCTGACCTTTCCCTGCCGCAGCTTTCAGGACGCTGCCCACGAAGGAGGTGCCGGCGCGGTGCGGGGTGTGGCACGCCGGCGTGTGGAAGGCCGGGGTGCGGAACGCCGGGGTCCAGGCACGGCGTGGGGTCTGCCAGCCCGGGGTCCGGGGGCCTGGGGTCCAGGCTTTGCTTCTCGATGGAGCATCATCGTCATCCTTCAGAGGGGAAGGAGAGCACAGCACCAGAGTGCGGCTTGTGACTGTCCCAGCAAGCACAGGGTCTCAAAGCCACGCCACGGAGAGCCACAAATGTGTGACCCCTACCCCTCCCGGGCCATCCTGTCATCCTTGTCCCCACAGGGCTCCTACCTGCTGTTCCAGAGCAGCCTTGAGGCAGTCAGCGAGCTCCTGCAACCGCATCTTGCTCTCCATAATGTCCGTGGAGCACCAGGACACTTTGTTCCTCTTTGTCTGCAAGCTGAGGAGCTCGGCCTTGGTGCTGTCCAGCTCCTTGCTGAGGGCAGCCTGCTCTTCCCTGTGGGATGGCATCAGCCTCAGCAGGAGCAGCATTTCCCTTCCTTGATATGGGATGGGGACATGCCTGCCTTTCACCATGAACCAGCAACAGTGCAAATCCCACAAATTTAGTCAGCTTCCCTCAAGATGGGATCTGCTGGCCTTCCCCACAGCCTCTCCCACCCACCTGGACCACCACACTTGGCTGGAGCAGCAGTGACCATGGTCAAAACGTCCCCTCTGACAGCCCGGGAAGGGCTTGATTTCCCAGCAATAGAGGGGTTTGGGTGGAGCTGGTGAGTGGGGCAGTACCGCAGGCGTTGGTGGGACTCCATCAGCTCCTTGTGCTGCAGGACGCGCTCCTGCAGCGTGGCCAGCGTGGAGTTCAGCCTGGCCTCCACCTCCAGCAGCTGATTGCGGCACATCTGGTTCTCCTGATCCAGGAACTGTGAGAGGGTGGGGGGACACAGCCGTGAGCAGCCAAGCAGAGACCCGAGGGGGCTCATTGGGACCCCCAGCACAGACCCTCCCATGCCTCAGGGTGCTGTTTCTGATCAGGGACAGCTTTATCCCAGCAGCCCAAACCCTACAAACCAGTTTACTGGGGACATAGGACAGGCTGGGGGACAGCTCCATGCCTGCAGGGCAAATTTATCTCCAAGAAAATTATCTCCAAGAGCTGCCCAGCCCCCTCCCTGGGAATCCCTGCCGGGCAGGATGAAAAGCTGCGCTACGTGCGGGATGTCAACCGCCCTGACGAGCTCATGCCTCTCCGTAGGAGGGCTAATCCTGCTCCTGGCCATCTGCCAGCCTTCCCAGAGAGGCCGTGATGGGGGCCGGCAGAGCGGGCAAGGTCAGGCAGCTCCTACCTCCCGGCACTCGGTGGCCTCCCGCAGCTCCTGGCACAGCTCCTTGCACTCCTGCTGCAGGGAGTTCCTCTCCTGCGCCAGCCTGAGGGGATGGGATGGAATCAGGGGGTGCTTTGTGGGCCAGAGGTGGGATGGAGCTCAGGACATCAGGGCTCAAACCCACTCAGCCATCTCCTCCCACTGCTTCTCGTTCTCCTGCTGCAGCGCATCCCGCTCCTGCTCCATGTTGGCCAGATTTATCATCACGGAGCTCAGGTCTGCGAGGGACAGAGCTGTCAGCAAGGGGGGACAGGGGCAGTGGGGATGGGGCAGCTCCAGCCCCACGTCGCCCACCCCCACCTTTGCCCAAGCGTGAGTTGGCCACTGTCAGCTGCTCCAGCTGAGCCTCTGTGTCCTGCAGGGTCACCAAGGTCTTCTCCAGCTGGGAGGATGCCTGTGGAGACACAGTGTCCACAGCTCTGGGGTGCTCTTCCCCACGGGGTGTTCTCACACCAAGGGGTGCCCCAAATCACCCCGTGCCTCAGACACCTCACAGCACTGAGAGGAGGCACCCCTGTACCTCCTCCTTGGCTTCAAGAGCTTCCTCTGCTCGTTCCCGTGTGGCAGCCAGCTCCTCCAGGCAGCTCTGCAGCTTGCTGGGCACACGCTCCAACAGGGCATGGGACTGGCACACCAGGGCCCTCATCTGCTCCCGCTGGGAAGGGAGACAGCACCAGGCAGAGCTCAGCGTGGCACTGCCGTGGCACTGGTGGCACTGCCATGGCACTGGTGGCACTGTCCTGCTGTGTGACCAGGGACAGGTCATGGCACCCAGGGCACAGAGCACTGGCAGGGCAGCAAGGGGCTGAGCCCCCACGGGACACCACTCACCTCCTCATCCAGGGCTCTCCTTTCCTTCTCCAGATTTTCAAAGGTGACATCTAAGAATTCCCGGAAAGACTGCGCCTCGGCAGACAGGGATGCCTGTAGGGTAGGAGGAATGAGTCAGCACTGCTGTGGTAGAAAAGCCACATTTAATGGCCATGAAGGGAGGCAAGTACCAGCCCTGAGGCCAAATCTGCAGCAGATTCCCAACAGCAGCACCAGAAAACCTCTGGTGCACCCAAGCCCATCGCAGAGCACCACCCAAGCTCAGGATGTGGCAATGCCCTTCCAGCCCCTGATCCAGTGCGGGGTAGCTGGGGACAGCACCACACTCAGTACCTGCAGGTTGATGGCATGGGCCAGCAGCGTGCTCAGCTCCTGCTGGGAGGCCAGGCTCTGGTCACGGGCACTGATCTCGGCGCTGGCGTGGGCACAGAAAGCCTCCAGGAAGAGATATCCCTGCAGAGGAGAGGGAGCTGCTCCAGCCACGCTGGGAAGCACAAGGGGAAACTCCCAGGAGCCATCCCTGCACCAGCCAGGACTCCTGCTCCCAGGGGAGCACAGCCCACACCAAAAATACATCCAGAGGGCTCCATCACACAGCACTCCTTGCCTTCCACATTGGGATTTTCTTCCCCTGGGATGCCAGGGAGATTCTCATCCCCAGAAATGGGTAGAGATGCAGGATGCCCCACCAAAGGCATGAGGACAGCTGAGACTGCCTTGATCCCACAACAGCTGCCCCCTTACCTGATCCTTGGCTTGTAGGGCTTCATCCACTCGCTGCCTGATGGCATCCCGCTCTTCCAGGCAGCTCTGCACCTTGCTGGGAGCACTCTCGAGCACAGCCTGGCACTGGGACACCAGGGTCCTCTCCTGCTCCTGCTGTGGGAGGTGACAGCACCGTGAGGCACCAGGTACAGCTGCTGTGTGTGCCAACAGTCTGCCAGAACCCAGGGGAAAGGGGAAGCAGAGGGATGTGCGGGAGCTCACCTCCTGCACGAGGGCTCCCTGCTCATTCTGCAAGCTCCGAAAAGCGGCATCCGCGAGGCCCCGGAGCAGGAGGCTCTGGCTGCTCCAGGTGCTCTGGGGAAGGGACAAGGACACTGGTCTTATGGCAGCTGGCACAGGCAGCACCGGGCACATGTGTGTGCCCTGCATGGCTGAGATCTGCCACACTCATGGCAAGCGACAGCCACCAGACACCCAGTTGCAGCTGCAGATCCCACTCCACTCCCCACTGCCACTGCAGCTTGCCAGGCACACGTTCCAACAGGGCATGGGACTGGCACACCAGGGCCCTCATCTGCTCCCGCTGGGAAGGGAGACAGCACCAGGCCTCTGCTTTGCTCCACAGCTCGAGGTGGAGCTGCCAGTAGATCTCCTCCTCCCGAGGGCATCCACCAGAGCGGAGGGCGCTTTGCACCACCCTGGGGCCAGCAAGAGCTGGCCAGCCATGACACCTCCCTCTTCCTGCCACGTGCACCAGGGATGTTTCCCCCACGAGGGTTCAAATCCAGCAGACTCAGCGGGTTGATCCGGGCATGATAATGCAGCACCGGGCGCGTGATGCAGCAGCCGCGCTTTACTTCCGCTCCACCAACCCAGACGGGGTCACCGTCTTGCCAGCGGCACAAGGACACTGTCACGGCACCGAGGCTGCAGGGGACGGGGTGGCATCGCCTCGGAGAGGGCTCTTACCCCTTCAGGGTGGGTGGTGTCAGTCTGTGTGAGCGCATCCCTCTGCTTGGCCGGCCCCAGGCCAGGCCGCGGCCGCTGGCTGTGCTGCCGGTCCCGCAGCTGCAGCGAGAGGGCTTCGATGATGATGAGGGTGCTCTCCAGCCTCCCCTCCAGCTCCGCCCGCGGCAGGGTCTTCAGCTGCTCCCGGGGACAGCTGGGGACAAAGAGAGGGCTTAGGGCAAGGACAGCCCACAGGTGCCACAGCCTCTTCCAGGGGGGCATGTCCTCATACTTACTGCCAGAGCAGGGAGTCTGTTTCTGCAGCGCTGTCCTTGGCACAGGGGAGGCTTCCCCTGGATGTGTTCATGCTCCTCTCCCACACGTCCCGAGGTGTCGTGGAGGTGCCGGTGGCCGTGGAGAGCACTGGGGTCATGCTGGTGCCCATGGCCATAGTGGGCACTGGGGTTATGCTGGTTCCAGTCGCTGTGGTGGGCACTGGTGTGGTGCTGGTGCCAGCGACCGCAGTGGGCACAGGGGTCATACTGGTGCCAGTGACCATGGTGGGCACTGGGGTTGTGTTGGTACCAGCAACCACAGTGGGCACAGGGGTCATCTTGGTGCCAGCAACCACAGTGGGCACAGGGGTTGTGCTGGTGCCAGCAACCACAGTGGGCACAGGGGTCATCTTGGTGCCAGCAACCACAGTGGACACAGGGGTTGTGCTGGTGCCAGCAACCACAGTGGACACAGGGGTTGTGCTGATGCCAGTGACTGCAGTTGGCACAGGGGTCGTGCTGGTGCTGGCGACTGCGGTGGACACAGGGGTGACACTGCTGCTGGCATCGTGCTGTGGCTTGCGGAGGGGCAGGCTGTGCCGCAGGGATTCCACCAGGAAGGAGGTGTTGAGGGTCTTCTCCAGCCACACCAGTGGTAACATCCAGGACACAGCACCCAGGGTTGATTCAGGCGAGGTGACAGGGGTGACAGTGGCTTCTGACCCAGCAGGCTCCAACCCACTTGCCTCGATGGGAGGGAGGGCAGGTGGGCTCTGCTCTGGGGGGACAGGGGCAGGGAACTCGGCTCCCTCAGGGGTGCCTTGGCAATGCAGGTGATCAGCACTCCCATTTGCAGATGGGGGCTCAGAGGCCACAGAGCTGCAGGAAAAGTCTGGAGGTGCTGCTCGCCAGCTGTGGAAAGGAGCCTTCTGAGGAGTGGAGCTGGTGCCAGGGGGCCCTGGGGTGCAGGAGGCTGTGCTGGCATTGCCAGGGGACCCAGAGCTGCAGGGGGGCAGAGCAGAGCTGCCTGGAGAGTTTGGGTTGCAAGATACTGAGCTAATTATGTTGGGGAGCCCTGGGGTGGTGCTGCCAGGGGATTCCAGAGTGCAGGGCCCTAGGACAAGGCTGCACATGGTGCTGCCAGGGGACTCCAAGATGCTGGCCACAGGGGTGGAGCTGCACGGGGAGACTGGCACGGTGTTGACAGGGCACTCTGGGGTGCTGGATCCTAGGATGGAGCTGCACAGGGGAACTGGAATGATGCTGGAGGGCTCTGGGGTGCTGGATCCTAGGATGGAGCTGCACAGAGGAACTGCCACAGTGCTGCTGGAGCACTTTGGGGTGCTGGGCAGAGGGATGGAGCTGCACAGGGGGACTGGCACAGTGCTGCTGGAGCACTCTGGGGTACTGGGCAGAGGGATGGAACTGCACAGGGAGACTGGCACAGTGCTGCTGGGGGGCTCGGGGGTGCTGGGCACAGGGATGGAGCCCACAGAGGATGGCACAGTGCTGCTGGGGGGCTCTGGGGTGCTGGGCAGAGGGATGGAGCTGCACAGGGGGACTGGCACAGTGCTGCTGGGGGGCTCTGGGGTGCTGGGCAGAGGGATGGAGCTGCACAGGGGGACTGGCACAGTGCTGCTGGGGGGCTCTGGGGTGCTGGGCAGAGGGATGGAGCTGCACAGGGGGACTGGCACAGTGCTGCTGGGGGGCTCTGGGGTGCTGGGCAGAGGGATGGAGCTGCACAGGGGGACTGGCACAGTGCTGCTGGGGGGCTCTGGGGTGCTGGGCAGAGGGATGGAGCTGCACAGGGGGACTGGCACAGTGCTGCTGGGGGGCTCTGGGGTGCTGGGCAGAGGGATGGAGCTGCACAGGGGGACTGGCACAGTGCTGCTGGGGGGCTCTGGGGTGCTGGGCAGAGGGATGGAGCTGCACAGGGGGACTGGCACAGTGCTGCTGGGGGGCTCTGGGGTGCTGGGCAGAGGGATGGAGCTGCACAGGGGGACTGGCACAGTGCTGCTGGGGGGCTCTGGGGTGCTGGGCAGAGGGATGGAGCTGCACAGGGGGACTGGCACAGTGCTGCTGGGGGGCTCTGGGGTGCTGGGCAGAGGGATGGAGCTGCACACAGAGGCTGGCACAATGCTGCTGGGGGGCTCCTGGGTGCTGGACGCTGGGACAGGACTGCCAGGGGCCTCTGGGCTGGTGCTGCTGGAGGTCCCCAAGTCACCAGGAATAAGGGTGGCATTGCTGGGGGCTTCAGAGCCACCAGACTTAAGGTTGGAAGTCCTGAGGTCACAGGTGGAGGTCCTGGGGGACTCCAAAGGGGTGCTGCTGGGGGGCTCCAGGGTGCAAGGCACGGGGGTGGTGCTGCTGGGGGGGCCCACGGCAGCACTTCGTGGGGCTCCTGGGGTGCAGGGCACCGCGGTGACGCTGCTGCGGGGACCCCGGGCACAGGACACTGGGGTGGCGCAGTCATGGTCCTACAGGGGGTTTTAGGGGGAAAAGGGGGTCAGGGCAGCCCTGCCCTTTCCCCCTGCACCCCGCAGCCGTTTACCCCAGTCTCCCCATTTCCCCACTGCAGGAAATACGCCCGTCCTCCCATTGCGCCAGCACCATCTACGCCCCCGGTATTCCCGGTGCCGGTAGACGCAGCCCTCCCCGTTAGGTACCGTTAGGTACCCCCGCACACTGACCTTGAGCCGCAGCCGGCGGAGCAGGGGGGTCAGGCTGGTCCGGTCGGCGCCCGACTGCAGCTGCAGCTGCTGCAGTGGGGTGCGCCGGGGCCGCGGCTGCGCCTGGGGGAACCGGGGGGTCACGGGCGGCAGCACCGAGCACCGCCAGCTCCCCCCACCGCACACACACCGACACACCGGGAGCGCTGCGGACCGCACCGCACCCG
>VZRH01006698.1:33046-48288 GCA_013397555.1 Urocynchramus pylzowi | reverse complement strand
GGCCCCCGGGGCGGGGGACCCCGAGGGGCTGGGGACCCCGCTTCTGCCATCTCCCACGGCCTCCTGGTGTCCCCGCGGCCACCCTAAACCCCTTGACGGGCCGGGGACACTCCTGTCCCCCCCCTCACCTGGATGCTGACTTCTTCTTTGCACTGTTTGAGGGTGTCACGGCGCAGCACCTCCACTTTGGGCACAACCTGGGGGGGCGAGGCACTGTCAAGGGGGAGGACAAGGACAGGTGGGGGCACCCACGGGCGCCAGGGGCCAGCACCCACCTTCACGGCGCAGACCTTCTCCTTCCCACAGTCCAGCACTTTGAGGATGGTCCCGAAGGAGCCTTTGGCCACGAAGCCCAGGATCTGAGAGGAGGAGCAGGGGCTGAGCACACCGTGGAGATGGATTTGGGGTGCTCAGGCTGGGGTCCTGCGTGGGGTGAGGTGAGGGGCACAGAGCACCCAGAGCAGGCGATGGGGACCCGGAGGACCCAACAGAGACCCCAGCAGGATTCATGGGGACCCCGTGTGGGGCACAGGGACACGGGGGACCGGGACACTGGGACGGCCGCGGTGGATTTTGACAGAAAGCACAGGACCCCCGGGGGTACACGCGGGACCTCGGTGAGATGCCACGCTCCGGTGGGGTGCCGAGGAAACCTGGTAGAACACACCGAGACCCGACACGGGCACCCGGCGGCGGCGGCGGCGATGGAAGGGGACCCGGCAGAAGGGCCGGGGACGCCGGTAGGATGCGCAGGGACCGGGCAGAGCGTGCGAGGGGAGCTCGGTAAGGCAGTCGGCGATGCCGGGATGGCGGCACGGGATGCACGGACGGCGCGGGAGGATGCTCAGGGCGCTGGGGGACCCCGGTAGAGACGTGCAGGAACCCCGGTAGGACGAGCAGGGACAGCGGTACAGGGTGCGAGGGGACCCGTTAGGGCGCCCGGGACTGCCGGGGCGGGAGGCACGGGCAGGAGGCGCCCGGGGGAGGACGATCGGGGCCCCGTTCGGATGCAGCGGGACCCCGTTCGGAGGGTGGGGACCCTGGGACGGCACCTTGAGCTGCTGCTGGCGGGCGGAGGGGCGGACGGGGAACTCCGGCAGGAACAACGAGACGAGCTGCGGCAGCGGCCACCCGGGCAGCGGCGGCTCCTCGGCGGGGCCCCGCGGGGCCAAGGCGAGCCCCGGTACCGGCACCGGTACCGATACCGGCACCGACCCTGCTCGGTTCAACAGCGCCCGCACCCACGACCCCACGGCGCGGCCCTGCGGAACCGGGGACGGCGTCAGCGAGGGGATNTCCTCCTCCCTGTTCCTCTGCTCCAGCGCGGGGTCCTTCTTACAGACCGCCGTTCCTGCAGTGAACATCACCCCCCTGCCCGGCCGTAGTCCTCTCCCGGTGCCTCCCCGCCGGCATCGCTCACCTGGGCGCTCGCACCGCTGTTCCTCCCGTTGAGCCTTGCCCTCGCTCCTCTTTCCCCGCAGGCTCTCCCGGGGCTCGGCGGCGGGGCTGCCCCTCGCACGGCGACACCCACCCGTGACCGATCCCCCCCATCCGGGACCCATCCGGGACCCCCACTACGCACATGGGGGTTGCTCACCCACCCGTGACTGATCCCACCCCAGGACCCCCGGGACTGGTGCCAGCCCGTCTCCGGGACCCCCTCGTTACACACTCTGGGGCTCCCCTTCAACCTCTCCTTCTCTCTTGGCACCCCACGTGCTGCAGCCCTGGGGGGGTGCCTGCAGTCCCTGCTGAGCCCCGGCGTGGCCCTGGGCTCACGGAGAGGACTGCAGAGGGATAAAGGCACAGGGGTGCCCTGAGCAGCTGCTGGGGAGGGGCAAGGGACGAAGTCCCCAAGGATGGGGGTGCTGCTGGGCTGAGGTGGGGCATGGTGCTGAGCCCAGCACTGCGGGGTGAGGCAAGAAACAAAGCCACTGGCCCGAGCCTGTTCCAAATTAAAAACTCTTTATTTAAACTCTCTCCCGTTCCCCTTTTTCCCAGCCTGGAGCGATCCTGCTGCTTCACCAGGCCCAGGGGCTGGGCCCAGCACCCGCACAGCAGGGAGGGGGGGAAGCTCGCAGGGGCCCTTGGCACGAGGGTTCTGCACCCCACAAAGCAGCCCCGGAGCACCCTGTGCCCCACATCCCCGTGCTGCTCCACCCCTGCCCCACAACAACGGGGCTACCGAGGGCCTGCACGTGGCCGAGCCCTCCCTGGGCACGGCTGAGCAGCGCAGCCCCCGCTCTGCCTTTGGGGTGCCCCCCAAGGGGGGAGCCCGGGGCCCCCGAGTCCCTTCCCGGCCTGCCGGGTGCTGCCGTCATTTGCGCCTGCCGAAGATGGACTTCTTGCTGGGGTTCTTCTCGCCCACGCTCAGCCCGATGAGCAGTCGAGCCTTCTCGTCCTCCTCCTGCTGCTGGATGGTCCCGTCGGATTTGTTCTCCAGCTTCCCCCGGGCCTCCGCGCCCGCCGCCGGCTTCAGGCGCAGCTTCTCCTTGATCACCTGCCCGGGAGTCGGGGGGCTCAGCAACCCCCCACGGCCACACCCTGCCTGACAGCCTGAGCTGTGAGCCCGTGCAGCTGCGTCCCACTCCGGGGAAGGTGCCACCCACGCTGGGGTTACCATCTCCATCCAGGGCAGAGCAGCTCTGGCAGCCTCAGGAGCAGCAGAGGGATGTGGTGCCACGTACCTGTGCCACCAAGGCTTTGCGGCTGTCCCTCTTCACCGCCATGGCAAAGTCCAGCCATGTCCATGTGTTGTTGTGGTACTCCAGGCATGGCAGCACCAGGTTCAGGTCACCCCAGTCCACGCTGTTCTTCTCCCCCTGTGTGACAGAGGTGTCAGGCAGCGTGGGGATGACGGCCCAGACCACCCCAAGCATGCCCAGTCCCACTGGTCCCACACCTTGTAGCTGACACAGAGGGGCACCTGCGGGATCTTGATGTAGATGAAGGAGTTGTTCATGGCCGCACGCTCCTTCATCTTGTCGATGTCATCCACGGGATGCTGGGACAGAGCAGAAGCCATGAGCAGAAGGGAAGGAGAAGGGACACAGCCAGGAACCAGCAGGGAAGGGACAGCTGGGCACTAGGCCAGAGAATTGCTTCATCAGGGAGAGGTGAGAGCTGCTCTGGCACGGTGTTGGAAAAATGAGATACAGGGATCACATCAAGCCTGCAGGCGCCTGGTTGTAAAGGATGCAAATCCTCATGGTGGGAGGGAGCAGGATAAAGCAGACAAGCGTGGGAGGGAAATGTGGGAGGACATGGCTACCCAGCCCTGCAGTTAAGGGAAAACAGACTGGCACCACAGCAGGGCTCTTGCAGATTCCCCCCTCACAGCAGCAGGAGGTACCTCAGGTGCTTTTCGGAACGATCTTCTGACCCCTGATGTCCGGTTCAGCCCTGGAGCAACTCCCTTCCCTGAGCCCAGCGAGTCATCAGCCCCAATCAGCTGCCGCGGCTTCACCACGGGGATCCCTGGAAAACAGGGTGCAAGGTGGTGGTGGTGGCATCCAGCCAGGGGTCAGCCACGACCCCAACCCTCCCACCACCTCCCTGTCCACAGGGCAGACCACAAATCCCTGTTCCTCAACTCATGGCTGGACAGCAGCTGCCCACAAACATAATCCTGGACATGCAGCCAGAGCTGCTCAAGGACATCCAGAGAGGAGGGTGATCATGAGTCTCTCACCTGTTGTCACCAGCTTGGACTTATCTTCCTCATCCCCCACCTCCTCCTCCTCCACATTACGGCCAGGGAAGAAGAAACCCATCATTCTGTGGAAGAACTGGTGGGTGAGCTGGATGGTGAGAGGCACCACGTTCACCTGTGGGAAAGTGACATGTCAGAGCCAGGCACACATTACCTGTGCCCCACAGAGACCCTGGCACCTCCCAGCCCAGCCCTGGCACCTCAAAATGCTCCTTGATGGAGATGCCTCCCACGGGAGGCCGGACCTTGCTGAAAATCCTCAGGGCCAGCTGCCGGCCGGACTGGCAGGAGCTCTGGGGACGCAGCACCACCTGCAGGGAAGAGGACAGGTGGCTGGGGTGAGGACAGGCCACTCTGCCCACGCCACGTGTGGGCCCCCAGGATGCAGAGCTGCTCCCCCAGCTGCCACTTACCTTGTACACAGCATTGGGCAGCAGGTTGTTCATGGTCACCCAGCCCAGTTCCAGCAGATGCTCGGCCGTGTCATCAGACTTGTTGACCTGTGCAGACAAAGCCATCAGCTCCCAACGTCCCCATCCCCAGCTGAGGGGCTGTGGGCACTGTCCAACTCCACACCTTGCTGTAGAGGAAGCGCTGGAGCTCCAGCTCAGCAATGCCCAGCTGCCCATCCTCCTCCGTCAGGCGCCAGCGCGCCTGGGCGAAGTAGAACTCAGTCCTCCGTGCCACACTCACGTCCTCCGGCTGCTTTCGCAGCTCCATCTTGTTGGCTCGCTGCAGCTGGAAGTCCTTGAAGCACCTGCAGCACAGAGGAGAGAGCTGGGATGTGGGAGTCCTAGAGTAAGGGGGACACAATGCTGGGGAAGGCTGAAATCATAGAATCAGAATGGTTTGTGTTGGACACCTCCCACTGTCACAGGTTGCTCCAAGGCCCATCCAGCCTGTCCTTGAATACTTCCAGGGATGGGGCAGCCATATGCCAGTGCCTCACTGGGAAGAATTTCTCCCTAATATCCAACCCAAACCTAGTCTCAGTTTAAAGCCATTCCCCCTTGTCCTACCTGATCAGTATGTTCAGCTCCTCGCTCTCCAGCTGCAGGTCAGCTTTTTCCTGGCTCAGCTGCTGCTGCAGCCGGTGGTTCAAGTCGAGCAGGACCTCATTTTTGCTGTCATCCTTCAAGGACTGAAAGACAGACAACCCTCAGTACCCTCTACCCCGGAGTGGGGATCCCAGGGAGCCAGGGATGTGGCTCACCTTCATGTTGGAGTACATCTGCTTCTCCAGCTGGCGGATCTGGGCCACGTGCTGCCTGACAGCCTCTTGCAGGTGTAGGATACTGCTGCGCTGCTCCTCTGGGTTGCTGGAGATTTCCAGCTGGAAACGCACCCGCTGCTTCTTCTCACTGTGCTCCTGGAATAGGGCAAGGTTAGGCCTGCCTGGGTGCAGTGAGTGGCAGGGACACCTGGAGCCCCGTGGGTACCTTGCGTTTGGGCTCCACGTGCAGCAGCAGGTTGTTGACTATGTCGAGGATCATGGCATACTGTGCGGGGTTGGTGGAGATCTCCAGGTCGTGGTGGATCAGGGTGAAGGTGTCCACAGCTCCTGCAGGGACACAAAGGGCAAGTGGGGCCTCAGCATGGCCAGAAATGTGTTGGGAACCCCTCCTGTATGCAGCCCTTTGACCTCAGCAGGGCCAAAAGAGATCAGCCCTGGAGTTAGCTATGGGTCAGCCCAGAGCTCTACCCCCCAAGGCACACTGCCTGGATGCACCCACCCTCCTGCTTCTTCAGCAGATCCTCCTTCTCCTGGTTGGCAGGGGTCTCAGGGGGTTTAATCTGCGTGGCCAGCTCGGGGTCGATGTCGTGGCTGTAGCTGATGTAGTACATGCGGCAGCTGCAGCGGGAGATGATCCTCTGCACCTGCTGGGTCTGCTGGGCTTCCGAGGGCTGGTTCCAGTCTGGGGACAGGCAGAGGGACCATGTCAGAGTGTCATGTCCCAGCACACTGGGACTGCACACTGCAGGGCTTGGATCATCAGCCACCTCCTGGAGCCACACAGGGACAGGACAGGCGCTCTCAGCTCTACCAGCCTTGGGGTCACACCCCAGTGGGACTGGGGTAGGCAGGGCTGTGGGCAGTACCTGTGGTGGTGCTGACCATGCCCCCCACTGCCTGCCCGCTCTCCATCAGCTCCTGCACCGAGTCCAGGCTCCGCTGACGATGCTCCTCAATATTTTTCACCTGGGGAGGTAAGGAGGCACTGCTGGCTGTCCCCACTTCCCCTGGCTTGGCCAGGGCACCGACAGCACTGCCTGTTTCCCACGTAGCTCACCTCCAGCCAGAGCTGGCCATGCTCCCCCTCGGAAGGGCTGCTCTCTGTCGTGGCAAAGTACTGCATGCCATCCAGCAAACACGTCCAGGATGTCTTCTGCTTCAGAGTGTCCCCGTACCAGGCAGGGTGGTGCTGGCACTGCAGCAGCTGCGCCTTCGCGGCGGACACGATCACACAGCCCTCTGTCTCTGCACCACGCAGAACCATCTGTGGGGGGAGAGACCCCGGGGGTCTGCTGGACCTTTCTGGGGCAGGCACAGCCCCTGTCACAGCCAGGCTGTGGGGACAGGCAGGTACCTGGCAGTTCACCAGCTCGATGAGGCAGTTGCGGTTGTAGATGTCGTCGGTCTGGCAGGCGGCGATGCCGCAGAGCTGCTCGCTGGCCCCTGACTCCTCTTCTGTGAAAACCACAAACTTGTCCGTCTCCTCAATGAGCTTCTGCAGCATGTAGGCCCCTGGGGAAAGAGAAAGGTCAGTGCAAAGCTGTGGGGGGATGTCACAAATGTACAGAATGAAAACAGGCACAGCTTTGAGCTGTGGGCTTCCCCTTGCTCCCCTCCCCGCGGTGCTCACCCCCTGACGAGGCTCTCTCAGGACGGCCACTGGTGATGGGAGCGGTCACTCTGGCAGGGATGGAGTGAGCAGAGAGCGGGCCCCGCTTCAGCTTCTTGGCCTGCAGCTGTGTGTCGATCTTCAGCCCCTTCAGGGCCTCGGTGGACAGGTTACGCTTGAGCACAGCCGCTTTCTTGTAGCCATCGTAGAGGCCGAAGGCGATGTCCCGGTTTGTGGTGGTCCAGGACGCCCGCAGGTCCACCAAGTGCAGCTGATGCGTGTGGAAACCGTCGTCCCCATCACGCAGGGGCAGCTCCTGGGCACAGAGGGTCAGTGCCTCAGCACAGCAAAGCCACCACCGGCCCTGCCCAGTGGGCTCATGCATAGGGACTAGGAGCCCTGCAAGCCCTGCAGGCAGAAAGTGGGCACCGGACCCCGGACCACAGCATGGGCACAAAGTCAGGTGCTTGGTAGACTGGAGGCCCTGAAATTCTGTCTCTTCCCCAGCCAAATCCCTTCCCCATTGCATCCAACAAGCAACATCCCCCTTGTCCTGGAGATGCCACCAGGCCAGCACGAGCTGCTGTGCCCTGTTGGCAGTGGTACCTCCTCAGCCGTGCGGTTGCTGTGCCGCTGGTAGGTGAGGGAGGACAGGCTCAGCAGGTGGGTTTTCTTCACCAGGGTGTCGAGCTGGTGGTCGGCGTTCTCATCACAAGTGGAGGCCATGAGGTGCACGGTGACCTGGCTCAGGTCACTCACCATCTGCGTGATGCTCCACTCCGAAATGAGGCGCCGCATCACCGTGCCGGCTGGGGGACAGGGACAGGGGTCAGCCAGGGCCCTGCTGCACCTGGAACTGCTGCTGGCAGGATTCCCACTCACCTTGCGGGATGAGCCGCTGCGTGCCCCGAGTGAAGATGTGTCCCTGGCAGCATTCCACCTGGATCCCCCGCTGCTGGGCAAAGGAGGCCCAGTAATGCACCTGAGAGAGAGCAGAGAGCAGGAGCTGAGAGTCCAGCAGAGGCAGAGCAGGAAGGAAACACCAGATTCCCAGCTCTGGGAATTACCTGCAGCCGGGGGAAGAGCGCAGTATAGGACAACTGCTTGTAATGCTGCCCCAGCTTCTTCTTGCTGGGTTTCATGTTGTTGAAGAGCTTCCCACGGCAGATGGGCCGTGTCACGCTGGTCCATGTGGCCCAAAAATTCTGCATCCAGCGGAGGGTGCTGCTGTAGAGCAGGATCCGGGGCTGGGAGTACTCTGAGAATATACCCACCATCAGCCAGCACCATGGGGCTGGCACCCAAGCCACAACCAGCATGCCCTGCCCTATGCCCCTTGTGCCCAAGGGATCCCCAGGATGCTGTCAGCCACCTTTACTGGGTTGAGTCAGGTCCATCCGGATGGAGAGGTTGAGGTTCTCGGAGCGGAAGGCACGGTAGGAGTCGTGCTGCTGCCCCACTGGCACCTCGGGCAGGAACTCGGGGGAGCGCAGCACCACGCTGTGGTGGTCGTGGGGGTTCCCATGGCACAGCCACTGCAGGTCCAGTGTCATGCACAGGTCTGGCAGGTGCAGGAAGCAGCAGTCGTCATATCTGAATGCAGAAAGAGATCCCAGTCACCCCCCAGAACTGGTGAGGGCCCCTCATGCTCGTGGCCCCACACTCACTTGGAGGCTGTCCGGACATTGATATCCAGGTTGCCCTTGAAGACAAACTGCCCGGGCTTCCAGTGGAAGGAGAGTTGGCTCCACTCCCAGTGCATGTTCTCCGTGGTGTTGTAGGGGTCCTGCAAGGGCAGGTGTGAGGAGAGGCAGGTGTGAGCTGACCCCACACCATGCTGTTCCCCACTCCAGGAGCACCCACCTCGGTGGCCAGCTGGTGCAGATTGGCCTGTTCAATGTCCATGTGCCAGTCTCCATGGAAGAGAAGGCGGCTCTTGTCCCACCAGGGCAATGGGGCGCTGGGGTCCTCGGAGGGCTTGGTGAGGAGATCCACACACTGGCCTATCAGGGTCCAGGCCGGGTCCCAGCAGGGCCCCCACACGATGGTGTACTGGGAGATCACAGCTGGGGACACAGAGGTTGGCTCAGCCATTTGCCCTGTCCCTACCCCACCAGAGAGCCCCCCATTCCTCCAGCTCTTACAGTGAAAGTCATGGTAGAACTTCAAGGGTGGCATGTTCCTTTCCACCGTGGCGTCGCCCCAGGGCAGCCCCAGCTTCAGGACCTGGCGGCGCCGGGAGCAGGCCTGGCCGCACTGCTCGGCTCCGATCAGCCGGCCCGAGAGCTGCCAGTTCCGGATCTCAAACAGGTACCGGGGGTAGTCCCGGATCCGCACTGCGGGTGGAGGAAGGGCTGAGGGCGGGGGCAGCAAAGAGGCAGGCAGGCCCCCGCTCTGGGACACAGCAGCAGCCATCCTCCTGTCACATCTCTGCTTCCTTCCCACTCCCTTTGAACCTCCAAACATCGTCTTCCCTCCCTGGTTACACAGCACGTGGTGCCAGCCCAGGCCACAAAGCCATCGTGCTGTCCTCCAAGGGCACCCTCCCACAGAACAACTCACCAAAGAAGCTGCCAACTGTGCCCTTCATCATGCGGCACCACTGGGTGACCATCTCCAGACCCTCTGGGGGGAACGGGCTGACATCATCCACGTCCCTCATCTGCTCCAACACGCGCTCCGTGCCGTGGAAGGACTCATCGGCCATGGCCACCAGCTCCAGGTGGGCCAGGGTCCAGGTGAGGAGGGCCCTGCGCATGGGCGTGTTGGCGTAGAGGCGCCGTGAGCGCTGGATGTAGATCTCGATGTTCTTCTTCTCCAGTGAGGCATAGAGCTCCTCGATCTTGCGGGCAGGCAGCAGCTCCCCGTGCTGCTTGCGCAGCGCGGCCACCTTGGCGTCCAGCAGCTGCAGGCGCTTGGCGCTCTCCTTGCTCTCGTCCTTCATCAGCTCGTAGTTGTCTCGCAACTTGACCTCAAAGACGTCATCCAGGAAGACCCAGGAGAAGTGGGTGACTTTGAGCAGGAGGTCGGGGGGCAGGGCCGTGCTGGCGGGGCGCCCGGGTCGGTGCAGGCCCTTCAGCCACTTCTGCACGCCCACGGCGGCGTCCAGCGTGCGGGAGAAGTCGTACTGGTAGGGGAACTCGATGGTGACGCTGGCGAAGGAGAAGGCCCAGCCGCGGTTGCGGAGGGTGCGCAGGGTGGGGAAGGCGTCGCGGTGCCGGACGACCTCCTCCAGCTCTGGCAGCAGCTTCACCTCCACCTCCTTGAAGCTGAAGATGCTGTGTCCATCAAAGCCGGCGGCCAGCTCAGGGCAGTAGCCGTGCAGGACACCGCCGTGCCAGCTGACCGAGGTCCGTTCCGCAGCCAGGCTGATGTAGTTGGCCTCAGAGACAAAGGCTGTGAGCTTGGCGGAGCTCAGCTCCAGGGACAGCGACAGGAGTCTTTTGGGAGGGGGCCCTTTTGGCTGGAGGGGTGCCGGTGACTCAGGAGGGGTGGCTGGGTGGGACACGGGGCTCTCTGGGGGCAGGGAGGGAAGCGTCCTGTGGCCAAGGGCACTCCGCAAGGCTTCGTGGCACTGCAGGGTGGCCAGGGTGTGGTGGTACAGGTGCATGTGGTCAGGTGGGCTCCACAGCACTGCCAGCCCCTCGCCGCACTGCACCTGCACCGGAGAGAGTGAGCAGGCACCACGTCACTGCAGGGCCAGCACAGCACAGCCTCGTCCTCCCCCCAGCACCTTTGGTGCTAGCCAATCCTCCCCCTGCCCCATCTGTCCCCAGTACAGGACAAAGCAGTGGCCCGGCAGCCAAACCAACCTCCAGGGAGCGGATGCTGCTGTGGTAGGTGACAGAGAGCACAGAGAGGCTGGCCACTGGGTTGGGGATGGCAGGAGCTTTGCAGCATGGCTGCATCTTCTCAGTGATGCTCTTCACCAAGGCCAGCACCATGCCCTGGACGCTGAGTGTGCAGCTCTCAGCGCTTCCCAGGACAGTCAGCGTGTCCAGCCGCAGCTCCAGGGCACCTGGAGAGGCAGCATGTCAGTGCTGAGGCACAGAGAAGGCACACCACAAGGTGCCAGGTTCCTCTGGCTGAGGGTTATTCCAGGACAGCCATCTGCGATCAGCTTGGATGCTACTTACCCACTACAGCTGAGAGTGTGAAAAGGTTCACATCCTCCACCTTCAGATCCACCTTCCAGAGCAGCCCCCAGGGCTCACTGGAGGCAGAGGGTGGCTGCTTGGCAGGTTCAGCCCCATCAGGCTGCGGGCAGAACAGGGGCAGGACCCTGGCCAGGCACTCAGTGCAGGTGTCAGACGACTCCACTTGCAGCCCTTGGATGGTGCAATCCAGGAAGAGCGTATCTGACTGGGCACTGGACATGCCCAGGGGCTGGTTGTAGCTGCCCTGCAGGACAAACAGGATGATCACTCTCAGGCTGCAGGACACCTCTGTACCACCATACATGCCTGTGCCACCCACACGGAGTTTGAGACTGAAGGCCACCCCTTGGTCCCTCGGCTCGCCCCTCACCTGGAGGTTGAAGGAGTCGAGGATGAGGGCTTCTCCCCACACATGCATGTTGGGGGGATGTGGGGCACGCTGGATGTGGGAGTCATTGCCCACTCGCCAGCACAGGTGGTCCACGGCCAGCACCGCCCGCTGGTGCACGCTCTGTGGCCGCAGGTGCTGGTAGTCTGTGGGCACAGAGGAGGAGGAAGTGCAGGCAAGGCTCACCAAACATGGGCACCCCAGACAGAAGCAGACAGAGATCCACAGCCCCTGGCCACACACACACACAGGGGCAGCACGACCCTCTCCGTTCCCATCCCGCTGCCTCTCTGGCAGACCCCAAAAAGAGCCCAGCACCTCCCTGATCCAGCCTGTACCTGCAGAGATGGAGTTGAAGCCCAAGGCGAAGGGTGGCGTGTCCCCCAGCTGCACAGACACGTTGACGTTGGACAGCGAGGCACACAGGATGATGGGCGCTAGGATTTGGGGATAGCTCCTGCACAGGACAAGCAGGGATGGGCTGTTAGTGGGAGCTGTGTGCCACAGAGCCTGGCACGGAGCAGGCCCAGAGGGATGTCCTCTCTGCAGAGGCTCCCTCATCACCTCCTGACCAGCCTCCCCATCCCACAGGTGGTGCACAGATAAGGTGCTGAGTGCCCAGGCACCATGCCAGAGCGTGGCCAGCAAGAGGAAACAAGCTGTGATACCAGCAGCTGCACTGAGGCCAAGTTTACCTTCCCTTGTGCCCTTGGCTGGGGACAGGCACCGCCCGGCACCTGTGTTCCTGTGCCAACAGGCCCAGCCAGTGCGAAAACTCTTGGTGACGGTAGTGGATGATGCAGGTGTTGAGCAGCACAGCAGCCGAGAGGTCAATGGCTGTGACCTAGAGCAGGGAAAGTGCCAGGTGGCAAAAAACTCATGCCAGGAGCCAAACCAGCCACCCCCAGGGGGACAGAGTGTGCCCAGCGCTCGCTCACCTGCACACTGGTCTTCAGGGAGTTGAGGCACACGATGCGCTGGCGGCTCTGGGACAGGAGAAGGCCATCTGGGGGGACAGAGGAGCACAAATGAGGGGTGGCAGAGGGCAGTGATGGCAGCCCTGTCCCATCAGTGCCCTCCTGGCTACTTGCCCTCCAGCTGGAGGTCTACACTCATTTGGTCCAGGTCAGAGGTGGGCGTGAAGTTGCGCAATGGGATTTGCTCCTCTTCACGCTGATATAGAAACTGCAGGAGCTTCAGGCTCCAGGTGAGGTGCCTGGAAGACACAGAGAGTCACTGCCAGGAGAGAACTGCACTGCCATGTCCTCCATCTCCCTGTCTCTCATCACCAGCTGACCAGCATGCTGGCATGGACAAGCACAGCAGCCAGTGCCCAGCTGCAGCACAGCCCAGCGCTCTCATCCCACCGCCTGAGGATCCTGTCAGCTGTCCTACTGGAGAACCAGCTCACGTGCCTCTCTCCCTCCCCAGGAGCCCAGCCCCAGGCCCAGCTCAGTCCTTCCCACTGGAGTGGGCTCTAGGACTCACTCTCTGCTGTCTAGCAGAGCCAAAGGATGAGGCATGAGCGGCACAGTTGTCCCCAGGTCCATGTCCCCAGCATTACTTTGGACTCGGCAGCCTGCCCCTCACCTCTTCTGGCTGTTCATGGACAGCACCATGCTGGTGTTCTCCAGCTTCATCTCCACCCTCCTGGGGATGAGCTTCAGTGTGTCCCTGCTCAGCACAGACAGGGATCTAGAGGGCTCCCCTGGGCCTGGAGAAGGACAGAGAGAGTCAGGGGAAGGACTTGCCCAAACCCCCACACTCAGGAGCGGGAGGGAGCAACCCCACAGCCAAATCCCTCCGGCTCCAGTGCAACTATGGGGGCCACCAGCCCCTGCCCTGCCCCAAGCTTGTTCCTGTCCTTGCCCTGACCTGTGCTGGGCTCTTCCCCCACGCTGCTGTGCTGGGCCCCAGCAGTGACGTGGTGCAGGAGGGGGCTGCAGAAAAGCCCCTCGTGCAGCTCTGCCTGCAGTGTGCGGACGCAGAGCCGGACGCCCACCAGCCGCCGCTTGCTGCTGATCTCCAGGGACAGGGAGAGCGCCAGGGCCAGCTCTGCCAGGCACGTGTCATCCTGTGCACAGGGGACACAGCAAGGAGCACACAGGGAGTCACACAGTGCCCTCCCAGCGTGTGCTGCAGGTGCAGAGCTAGGCACAGCAGAGAGCTCAGCACCTGGCAGCATCACCCAGCCTCAGGGGCACCCTGCAACGGGCCCTCAGTGTGTCCCAGAGAGCCAGTGCCCAGGTTCCAAGTGTGGAATTTCTCCCTCCTCCAGCACTCACCAGCTGGCTGCTCCGGAGGACTTTGCTGTTCACCTTTGTCAGGCTCACCTCACATGTCAGGCTGGGGAAAGCAGAGAACAGAGGGAGGATGTGGGTCTTGCTGCTGCCAAAACAAGTTCCTGCCCTCTTTCCTGTGGGACACAGGGACCCCCAAGTCCCTGCTCCAAGTGCTCCCAAAAGCAGAGCATGCCCTAACTCCATGCACGCCACATTATTTAAAGAACACACAACTCAAGCTTCCTGTGACAGGAAAAGGAACCAGGCCAGCCTCAGAGGAGGTTAATGCGTCACACCGCAGGTGACATGGGATGCTGCTGAGTGGGACAGAGAGAGGACAGACACAAGGCTGGGGTCAGAGGAGCTTCCCTGACCTGGAAGCAGGCAGGGGTACGAGCACAGCATTACCTCTTCCCATGGCCATTCAGGAGGAGACGTGTCTGGCTGGCCTGGATGTGCCAGAGAGACTCTGAGGTGGCCACGTGCAGAACCATGATGTTGATGGAATCCATGTGGATGGAAAAGAGCTGGAGGGAAGGTGCTGCTGTGAGGGATATCTGACAGCAGCACAGCCCACAGCAGCCTCTCACCGAGCCAGTGCCTCACCTGGCTAAGGAGCCTCAGCAGGGAGGGTTTAAGGGTCAGGTCTGTCCTGCTTTCATTTCCATCAGCTTCTCTGGGAGCCTCCGGGACGGATGGCTGGAACCCAGGGCCCTTCTGGAGATCCGTGCGGATTCGCACCTCGCCAAAACACAGCTCAAAGTAGCGCCTGGGGAGCAACAGCACAGGCAGCTCTGACACAGCTCACACTTGGCACACCTGGCCCTGGCACCAGGGATTTCCCCCACCCCAGGGACGTGCAGGACCAGCACAAGGGCACCCACAAGACACTGTCACCTCCAAGCGTGGGTCACTCCCCCACAGAGCTGACCACAGGGCAATAAGGATGGCAGAAAGGTGTAAAGGCAGCAGGATGGCAAGCAGGGCGAGGGGTGAGCCAGACCCCCAAAGGGAGCAGGCAGGGAGCTGGGGTGGGGGCACGTACGGCAGCTCCCGGCTCAGTTTGCTGGAGATCCAGACGTTGTCGATCTCCTGTAAGGACACACAGCTGGGTCAGAGAAGAAACAACTTGGCTCTGCCTTGTGATGCTCATCTCAGCATTCCCACTCCACTCCCAGTGCCTGGGATCATGCAAGGAGCAGCCAAAACCCCAAGTCTGGCCATAGGAGGAAGGGCCTGGCACCAGCCATGGGAGTGCTCAACAAGGGAGTGGCTCCATGGATTAGCTGCCAGCCTGGAAGTGACAGCAACCACCCTCCCTGCCTTGTCTGACAGTGACCACCCCTTGCCCAGGTACCCACCACAGTCTGCTGCTCCCGCTGGAACTTGAGGCTGATGTTCTGGGCCCAGAAGAAGCCAAAGGAGCCGATCTTCAGCTCTGCATGAAGCTTCTGCCGGCACCAGGTGACAGCCAGGCGACATGCCAGCCATCTGTGGGGACAGGAGGAAGGCCACGGTCAGCCTCCCGACTGGGGTTGGGGTCTAGGGATGCTCTTCATCCTTTGAGCACCAGCTCCAGCACCCACAGCTGGATAGGAGCTGCCAGGGACTCACAGTGGGGAAGAGACCCTGCAGGACCACCCCCAGCAATCCCTGACCAGTCCCAAGATCAGAGGCCTCCACACCCCCCTGGCACCCTATGCCCACCCCTGTGAGCTCCTCTGAACTTTTCTAAGCCCCCCAAGCCTCCGACACCAAGTTCTACAACCCCCCAATCCCCTGCAGGCTCCCCTCCACACTTGGCTCCCAGCCCTGTGAGCCCCCCAAATTCCTGACACCCCACCCCAAGCCCTCTTTGTC
>VZRH01006698.1:0-29392 GCA_013397555.1 Urocynchramus pylzowi | reverse complement strand
CCCCCGCCCCGTGCTGCAGCGGGGCCGGGGCCGCGGCGGAGCGCTGGCACGGTGGGAAGAGCTGTGGATGCGAGGCGATGGCGTGGCGAGCATCGGGATGCTTTTCTTGGAGTGGGGAAAAGGGTCTGACCTTCGTTTCTCACCGCACTGGTGGTCCTGGGTCTCCCTGCACTGTAGATGTGATTCCCGGATCTCTGCTCTCCGGTTGTGATTCCCAGATCGCGGCATTAGGCTTTCCAAACTTCTGGCGAGATGCTCCCTGAAAAGCCGAGGGCCTGGGACAGCCCTTTTGGGTTTAATAAATGACTGAAAGGTGGTAAACGATTGGTGCTCATAGAGGAGTGAGGTTACTGTGGAGTTTCACAGTTATCTCTAATGCCTTTTTTTTTTTTTTCCTGAATACGATGATGTGGAAAAGAAAGGTTACTCCTAAATTATTTAGGATAACTAAATTGTGAGGAGTTGCAGAGACCAGATAACACCGGGTGGGAGTGCTGGTGTGGTAAATGAGATATGGCAGAAGGTGTAGGGAAGGTAACAAACACCACAAAATTGGCTCTACATCAGCTCTCCTTATTCAGGGAAGAGCAGTAGGTGTCCCAACAATTGTTTCTTTTAAAATGACTTCAACACCCTGTTGTAGCCTAAGAGGGATATTTTGAAATTACTTTAAAGGAGGTGAGAATGAAATAGAAAACATTGCTATGCTGCTGAGTAAATGGTTGGTAGTTTGTGTCCTGGCAATTCTGGTTAGACCATCCCAAAAAGGGAGCACTGCAAAACGCAGGGGCAGAAGCAGAGCAGGTTTTTGGGCAAGCAAAGCCTGCGTGTCCTCACCTTAGGGGAGAAGCTTGCTGACAGGAGATCTGATCCAGGTGCATGAAGTCATGGGCAGGTCAGAGAAAGCGAGGAGGGAGCATCAGTTTTCTGTTTCTGACCGGAAATTATGATGCAGCAGGGCTAAAATAAACAGGCGGAAGTGTTTTTTCACACAACGTGCTATTAAATGTGTCACCCTGCCACAGGACGTGCTGCCACCTGATAGCATCGGGGGCGGTGGGACCAGCAGCAGGATTAAAACCAACAAAGCAGGTATGGGAAGTTCCTGAGCTGTGGTGGCTGCCTGGACTTTCCCCATCATTGGTTTCCAGTCGTCACTTCCCCCTGCGTTCGTCCCACTGAGCAGGGTGGGAGTGTCAGGTTTAGATGCAGGCTTCAGAAATCTGCAAAACAGCTGTAAAAGCTAAATATAAAATGATATATTGCTGATGTCAGGGCTGGCAGGCCCCAGTAGCCCGTCAGAAGTCCATGTGGATACCAAGAAATGCCTGTGAGGGTAGTTTCTCATGATGTGAGTGCCTTGCAGTGCTTCACAGGGATGTTTCTGTGGGGCTCATAAGCTTCAAATCAAAAGATGCCAAAATTATTGCATCTGTGGTGGAACACAGCCTGAAGATCATTGCTTAGTTATTGGTGTTAAATCCACACATTCCAGTGGCTTGCTGTTTTGTATTTTAAGAAAACTGATATTGATTTAACTGAGAAATTCACTGAGAGCTTCAGGGGGTATCTTTGCAGCTCATTTGGGTTTTTCCCAGTCAGACATTTGTTGTCAGTCTTGAACTCCTGTGGATGTACTTGGACTGTGCTAAAATTAATATCATGAGCATTTAATTGACAAAATTAATAGATTTGGCTTTCTTAGGCTCTGCATTTTGAGTCAAGTTCCCCAGCTCTCTTATTCTCACAGAGCTTTCTGAATCCTCTGCAGTTTGACCCTTTGAAATGTGGCCAAGAGAGCTGATGTTCACTGGTGGCTTTGGCAGTGTGGTTCCCTGGATCTGTGTGAGCCTAAATGAACTGTGAGTTGAATCATGAAGTGGCAGAGGTTAGACCCATCCCTGCCCAAGCACTCTCCCCTCCAAAAAAAACCACCCACAAAACAAGTGTTAATGTGGGATTTATGTAGTTTCTTTCACCTAGGATGGGGAGATGCCAAGGGCTGTCTTTGCTGCACCCATGCTGTCCTAAAGCCAAGGTGAGCACCTGGCTTTGTTGGTTTGTGTATTCACTGCTATCCTGGGGTTGATTGCTGAATAATAAATATATCTTGCTCTGAGGACACTGCTTGGTTATTCTCTGAGCCCCACTGAGGTCTCCTCCTTAGGTGGCGTGCCTGTAGCTGGGAGAGTGTCAGATGTCTCTGCTTTCTCTCACCCCACCCCTGCTCAGGTGAAGCTCTTGAGGACTTCTCTATTCCCAGTGTCCATTCACACACTGGATGTGTGAATGATTTCTGAAATCCTCAGGTTCTCACAAAGCAGCATTTGTTGTAAAGGCCCTGCCTCACCTCAGAGTCTGTGGCTGATGTCCATCTTGGTCCTGCCCTGATCAGAACTCAAGGGTCCCAGTTAAAAGGTGCTTGTGGACTCTGGATCAGTGCCACTGTGCCCTTGAGCTGAGCAAAGTGCAGACACTCCTGATCAAAACAGCTGGGCTGGCCCAACACTCCTTGGTCCAGAGTCTTAAAACCCTCCTCAGGTCACTCCCTGTGTGACCACACCAAGTTCTGCCTCTGCACCTCTGCCCCCTTCCCTGGCCTGTTTTGTTTCAAATTAAGAACTCCCTGGCACAGAGGGTGGGAGAGGCACCTTTAATCCCCATATGGTTTGATATGTTGCTTCTCTTTTACATGCTAAGTGACATCCCTGCTGTCCTGAGGTGAATTTTGCTAGAGCTGAAAGCACCTGGTTTTGTGGGTGGTTGGCTTGTGTGGAACCTGCTTGGCTGGATCATTAAATAAGATGGTTTTCTCGAGTCCTATTTGTTCCCTGTGTCCAGACAAATTTGAATTGACATGGAGTAAAATTGCCAGGAAATTTTAGAGCAAGTGATGAGGAAGAAAGTTGGAATCATGAGCTAAATACTTCACTAGCAGAGAATGGTGAAATTGGATGTGGTGCTTTGGCGAGGTGGGTTTGTGTATTGATCATGGGCAGGAGATAAATGAGGTTATTAATGACTTGGAAATGTCATTAATATGGCATTAATATTAAAATGGCTCTAGGAAAAACTACTCAGCCTGCAGGTTTGTGTATGTTAATACACCCTGGTGAATACCTGGAGCAGGAGGATTGGTGAGAAGGTGTGAAGTTGACAGAATATTCATGCACAGGCTGGTAAACATAATCCCTGTTTCTGCATCGTGTACTCACATGAATCATCAGTGTCATTTGCATCAGGAACACACATTTAACTGGCATCAGTGCTGCCCTCTGAGGCATTATTTCTGAGAGGGATGCTTAAATACAAGTGTTTAACTTCAAAAGTGTCCTCTTGAGGATGGGGATCCCACACTGAACCAGAGCAGCCACGTCCTGGCTGATTGCAGGTGGCCTTGGCCTGCTGTGATTTCTGCTTGTTTGGAGCACCCTGCATAGAAGTTGGCCACAGCCACATATTCTGCAGCCAAGGAGTATGGGCTGCTCTCCACTCGTGTCTGAAGTCTGGCAGAGGTCTTCCCCTCATCTTTGTTGTGGGTTTTCTTTAATGAGATACGGATGACACGTTCCTTCAGAGCTGCTCGTATTTTAAAATTTAAAAGATCATCCAAGATCATCCTTGGACCTTTTAACTCTAACTGAGCACCAAGTCCCTGTTTTTTCTCCAAGTTGTTGTGTTTGTGCAGCAGATGTGTGGATCTTGGGGCAGAACAAGAAGTTCTGCACATGAGAAGTGTCGTGGCAAAGCCTTGATCAGGTTGTCCCGTATGGGACTGATTTCCTTCAGCGGGGTGTTTGCAGTGGGGAAATGATTATGGGCATGTTTTAAAGTGTGTTTGTTTAGGTATCATTCCTTGCCATATGGAATTCTTTTCTCATCTTTTTTTCCTCTGTTGTTTTTGCGTGTTTGGGTGTTGAATTACATCAGATGTAATTTAACATGGAGGTTTTGGCTTTAGATCTGACACCTCTGAATTGCTTTTTGTACTGCTCCTTCCCAAAGGCCTGTACTTCTTCCTGGGCTGGCGTTTTCATCCTCTCAGCCATTTGAGGAATTGATTTGGTTTTCCTCATAATTGCCTCTTGTAAGGTTCAATTGTATTGATGTATGTAAAAAGGAGGTAAAAAAAAACTTCCTTTGAAAATTTCAAAAATATCAGTGAGTCTGTATCCACCAGAAGTGGAAGGCTCAGAGAAGACAAAACTTGGCAAACACTTTCCTTTGTGCCAAGCTTGATTTATGTTGTGTCTAGAAACCCCAGTTGGGAAAAGCATCAAACAAAAGGCTCTGGATCTAAAAAATGCACTGGTTTGTAGTTTTCTTGTTGCTTCCTCAACTGGATGAAGGCTCCTGGCATGGAACATCCTGGCTGTGGCTCTGGTTTGTGGGCAGCCACAAAGCCCCCTGCCCCAGCCCAGGACCCCCAGACCTCTGTCCAGTTTGCTCTGTGGGCTCTGCAGAGTCTCTCAGCCGGTAACTGCAGCTCAGTCGAGGCCCTTCCCAGGGTCACCCTGGCTTCATGAACTGAGTGAGGATTAATCATATTAAGATCCTAATTAGTTGGGCTGTGTGCCTGACACGGTGCAGCATCAGTGGGAGCCTTCCCAGCGCGTGGGAGGGTGTGGGTGGGATGGAGGCTCTGGCTGTGTGCACGTTCCGGCCGCAGGAGCCACCAGCGTTGCTGTGACAGCTCCTGCCCTCCTCATGCAGACAAGGGTTGGCAGGAGCTGGCAGCTCTTGGCTGCTGCCTAATCTCTGGTGACAGGGATGTCCAGGCAAGGTGGACGCTGGGTAATTCAGGGCCTCTGTAGCTAATCTGAAACCCTCCTTGCTTTAGCTGCCTTCTCTCCAAAACCTTCAGGGGGAAGTGCTTGTGTTCTGCTTACTCAGCTGATGCCAGGGATGTTTCCTCTTTCCCCAGCTGCTGTGTGAGAGGTTGCAGCCATGTCTGACTTTGTGGAGAGCGAAGCAGAGGAGTCAGAGGAGGAGTACAACCAGGATGGGGAGGTTGTACCCAGAGTAACCAAGAAGTTTGTAGAGGAAGATGAGGATGGTGAGTTTGCTGAATTGTCTGTGTTCATTGCTGTTCTATTCTGCATTCTATAGCTCTGCAGATAGAGCAATAACTGTGCTATAACAGCAGGGCCATCTGTAGTCAATAATCTCAGCTGTTTGAGTGCTTCCCTTCCTCCAAGTGCTCCAAGTGGTATTTATAATTGGCAATAGAAAGTACACTGCTTCACCCTCGTGGGACTTGCAGTCGCACAATTTGATAGTAAATGGTAAAAGCAGAGGAATTCTCCCAGTGTGACCACTCCACCTGTTCCCTCTGCAGAGAGAGCACAAGACAAGAAGTGGGGATCTGGCAGGAGCAGCTGGCTGGGTTCTGTGTCAGTAAAAGTGTTCAGTTAAAACTCTCTGTGGATGGTGTGGAGGAAGATGCTGCTTGCACAGGTCCCAGTGGATAACCAGTAAGTGTCTAACACGTGCTGCTCTCCATCCCAGATGAGGAAGAGGAGGAGCTGAACCTCGATGATCAGGATGAGCAGGGGAACCTGAAAGGATTCATTAACGATGATGACGATGAGGAAGAGGAGGAGGAAGCCAGCGACTCTGGAGACTCCGAGGATGATGTTGGCCACAAAAAGAGAAAGCGCAGTAAGTTTTGTGATGATTGTTACTGGCAGGGCACGGTGTAGTGCTGGCAGAGAGCACACTCTGCCCTGGTAGACGTGAGCTGGGTAAGCTGTACCCTTTTGGGTGAGTGCATTCCCAGATTAGGAAAGGGAGAGTGTAACTTAGCTCTGCTGTCTTCTCTAGCTTTTGATGACCGCCTGGAGGATGATGACTTTGACCTCATCGAAGAAAACTTGGGTGTTAAAGTCAAAAGAGTGAGTTGTGTTCCCATGCTGCTGTTAATGGTGTGGTGTGTTTTAGGACAGGGGAGGGTGGGCTTCAGCCTGGGGTGAGCAGACAGTGCCTCCCATCAGCTCCTGCCCTCTTGGAAAGGGAGAACTGAGTGCTTGAAGGAAGCAGCATCTATCCCTGCCCAAGCAACTGGGACCTGGTTTCCCAGAGTTTGCAAAACACTTTTTCCTGGTGCCTAAAGTCTGCTGTGCTCCTCCATTTCCACCTCTTCAGGACAGTCTCATCTTCCATTCCTGTGTGGTGCTAACCTCAAGGTCAGCACAGGCTGTTACAGGCTCTAAAGCTCTTTCTGAAACATTAGAGTCACATCAGCCAGGCCAGCACTGGTGGTGACAGCATGCAAGTGGCACAGCTCCCAGGGGGGTGGCTCCTCTCCCCTGTGTGCCTGTGCTGGGCTCCATCCTGCTCTCTCCCAGGTGCCTGCAGAGAAAGTTCAGTGCTGAGCCAGGGATTGTGTGAACTAACAAGGAGTTGTCCTTGCAGCAAAAATTCAGGCGTGTGCGAAAAATGTCTGATGATGAGGACGATGAAGCAGAAGATTATGGAAAGGAAGAACATGAGAAGGAAGCCATTGCTGAAGAAATCTTTCAGGATGGTGAAGGCGAGGAAGGAGGGGAAGCTGTGGAAGCTCCTGTTGCTCCACAGGAAGAGGAAGAGGAGGAGGAGGAAGATGAATCTGGTGAGTGTGGATGGTCAGATTCATCTTCCTACTCCTCCTCTTCCTCTTCCTGTTGCTCCACAGGAAGAGGAAGAGGAGGAGGAGGAAGATGAATCTGGTGAGTGTGGATGGTCAGTTACATCCAATCTTTGTCCTAGGATTAAAGCACAGGAACAAAGTTCAGACTTTCTCTGAACTAGAAGTATCCAAAAGGCTGTGACCCTGTCATGGTGAAGCTCTCATTGTTCTGATTAGTACAGTCCTTAGAATTAAACATTTCTGGGTGACAGGTTTAGTTTGTCTGTCTGAACCACTTCGTGCCGGAGCACATTATGTGTGCTGAGGTCTTGAACACGTCCCCTAAGCTGCCTCAAAAATGAAAATGCTTCAGAGGAAGGCACTCAAGGCAATATTTAGTACCTCACAGCACAGTGCATGCCTGCCCTAACCCTCTTCAGCATCAGCCTCTCGCTGCTGCTACCTTACCAAAAAAGTTTCAAGAATTCCTTCTACTGTCCAAAGCAGCCAGGCCTTTCCTGACTGTATTTTCAGTGCACTGAGCTGCAACTCATATGGCTTTGCCTGGAAGTTTGTTCCAGCTTGTTACTGTAGTCCAGGCTCCTGGACTGTGTGAGATTGGTGTAGGAGATGCTGTGGGGAGCTGGGCAGACTGACAGGCAGCAGCAGCCTAAGTCTGAGGTGGAGGCTCATAGTTGCACTGGCTGAGCTTTGTCAGAGGTACCAGTTCTATAGCTGAGTTCCCTGACCACTGAATTGTTTCTCAATGTCCAGACATTGATGATTTCATCGTGGATGATGATGGACAACCTCTGAAGAAGCCAAAATGGAGAAAGAAGCTTCCAGGATACACAGATGCGTAAGTATTGATTGGAAGTTGGCCTGGAGCCTTGAAAATAGTGCTCAACTTATTTGGATCTTGCGACTGCAGAGTGATTCAGCTTGTGGTTGGGTACTGCTGGTCTTATTCCCAGAAGAAACCTGGTAAATTTAGACATAGAGCTTTTAGCGTGTGATTTCTGAAATGTGTGACTCCTTCCTTTTTTTCCCTTTTCCCCTGGATTTTTTTAAAGGGATACCAAACCCAGGCCCTTAAGAGAAATATTTGCAGTAAAGCTCAGAGTTTGTACTTGTCCATGATTTTTTAGCCTGGGTGGAAAACTAAAGCTTAGACAGTGCCCCTGGCCTCCTCTGTGTGGCTGTAAACGTGTTCTGTGAACTGCACTGTGGGGCTGAACAACAGGGTTGTTGTTTTGGTTTTTTTTTTTTGCTTTCCAGTGCTTTGCAGGAAGCCCAGGAAATCTTTGGTGTGGACTTTGACTACGATGAGTTTGAGAAGTACAACGAGTACGATGAGGAGATGGAGGAGGAGTACGAGTACGAGGATGAGGAGACGGAAGGCGAGACCCGCGTGCGGCCCAAAAAGACGGCCAAGAAGCGCGTCAGTCGCCGCAGCATCTTCGAGATGTACGAGCCCAGTGAGCTGGAGAGCAGCCACCTCACAGACCAGGACAACGAGATCCGCATGACAGACATGCCTGAGAGGTTCCAGGTGAGGCAAGGGGCTGCAGCTCTGCAGGCAGAAAGCATTTTGGCTCCCAGGATTGGACCTGCAGGCTGGCAAGCTGCTGGATGGATTTTGAAATATCTTTTTTTCCTCTTTGACGGCCTTACCTGTGAAATGTACAGGCTAAAACTGCATTCAGGCATGTTAGTGACATGGGAGCTGTTGTACCTGTGTGGATCTGGGTTTAGCTCCAGTCACAGCTTCCCTGTGGCCACTGGGTGCCAGTGTTGCACTGCTGAAGTGCAGGGCTTGGGCTCTGCTGAGATGGCTTTGTGCTGGATGATGTTAGGAATCCCTTGAGCTGGATATATGAGAGCAAGATGCAGTGCCAGAGAAGGCATGGGAAGGTTTCTAGCTTACCTGTATGCCAGCCAACACATAACTGCTGCAACCAACTTTACTCAAGGTGATGAGACTTAAGAGCACTGCTCTTAGGACAAAGTGCTGTTTGTGCTGTGAGCAATCCTTCTTGTGTCTCACATTTTTGTCTTAATTTTACACTATATTCAGATTTTCACTGAAAAATCCATCTCCCTTTAGTGTATGTTAGTGTAATTCTGTGCAGAGGTTTATTACCCTTCTCTGTGAAATGGCATGTGTGATGCCAGTTTTCCAAAGGATCTTTTTTCCCCATGCCAGTCTGTGCCACAGAAGGAAATGCTGTCTGTGATGGTGGCTGTAGGTGGCCTGTTCACACATATTGTCATCTTCATGGATGTCAGTGGTGATTAGAGCAGCACCTCTGAAAGAAAAGTAGCTGAGACTGAGTGCCCAGAGAGGCTTTGAAGCTGCTTTATCTTTTGTTACTCTGTGGCTGCAGCAACAAAAGCAGTAGCAAGGCACAGATAGGTTGAAACAGAGGATGTAACTGCTGAAAATTTGGGAGTCTGGTGGGAAGTGGAGATATCCTCACTTGATTTTTCACAGCAGACTTTGCACCGTTGCAGGCCTTTCCACAAGCCTTTGACAGGATTGTAGCTGCCTTTATCTAGTGTAAAGCTGATGCAGTTTCCTGTGTGCTCAGAAGGTGCAGACATTGAAGTGATATCCTTGGCACCCCGTAGGTGGGGGTCTCCAGAGGTAACCTGTAGCTCAAAACAATAATTTCCAGGCTTCTTGGAAACATGGCAGTGCAAGCCCTGGTGTTGCACGTGCCTGTGCTCATGGTGTTGTCTCTTCCCAGCTGAGATCCATCCCAGTGAAGAGTGCTGAAGATGATGAGCTGGAGGAAGAAGCTGACTGGATTTATAGGAATGCCTTTGCAACGCCCACCATCTCCTTGCAGGTAAAGCACCGTGCCTGGGACTTCTTCAGGGGTTCTGTTGATAGGAATGTGGTGCCCAGTACCACCTTCATTCCTGGTTTTGAGCAGGTCATTTGACCTGTGTGTCTTCATTTTCACATCCATGAAACAGAGCAAAAAGGAGCACAAAGAAGTTGAAAGAACCATAATTTCTCAGCCTTAACCTGGGGCTGCTCTTTTAGGGGTTCAGCTCAGGATCAGAGTGAACACAATGTGTCTCTCCTTTTCAGGAAAGTTCTGACTACCTTGACCGTGGACAAGCCAGCAGCTTCAGCCGCAAGGGGCCCAGCACCATCCAGAAGATTAAAGAAGCCCTGAATTTCATGAGAAATCAGCATTTTGAGGTAATTTGCAACTTTTCTTCATTACCAAGGTCTGTCTCCTTTTCCTGACAGGATTAGCAGGGCTGCTGGAAACATTTAGGGCACATAGAAGGGGCTGAGATATCATCCCTGGTTGCCTCTCCTGTAATGAAATGATGCTCCATTGGGAACTGCAACTCATTTTATGTGGGCTGTGGCAATGAAGGTTTTTAAGGCCTGTTTGACAGAGCTGGTGTCATTGTCTTTCCCTGATTGTGGACAAATGGAGGCTGAATGAGGTGGGGGAATTTCTCATGAGCCTTGCTCGGTCCATCCAGCCTGTTCTCCAAGGTGTTGCCTGATGTTGCAGCAGTTTTTTGGCCTATGTGATGTATTCTTTAGTGGAGTAAGAGCTGCCTCATTAGTTTGTTGTCCCACATGGAACAGGAGCTCTGTCTGGGCTCCTGGCTGCCAGGGACAGCCCAGTCCCCTGCACAGGGGTGTTGAGTTTCATTTCTGACCCAGGTCCCGTTCATCGCCTTCTACAGAAAGGAGTATGTGGAGCCAGAGCTGCACATCAACGACCTGTGGAGGGTCTGGCAGTGGGATGAGAAGGTGAGGAATATTTTCACTGCTCGTTGTCCCATCATCATTTGTCCTCCTACCTAGCCTGATACTTGCAGCAGTTTGTTTTGGCCATGTTTGGGGTTTTTACCCATGTCTTTTTACATTTTTTGCTGTTGTATGGTGGTAAAAGGATATCTGGCAAAATAGGATTCCAAAAAATCCTTCCCCTTCACTGAGTTTCTTTTTGTGTAGTGACATTTCCTGCCAGCAGTGCAGGTTGCTTCTCTACTATCAGATCCAAACCTGAACATTTTTTTTTCTGTTATTATAATACATGTATGAGATGAGACCTGCCTCATGTCACATTTGGCTTCGACTGTGGATGAAGATTTTAATGATCATTTTTAGATGACAAATATCCCAAAATCCTGGAAGTCCCTGTTGGGGAAGAGAGGAGACAGATAACACACTACAATGGGGTGTTTCACTGGAATTCTTTTGTTCTCGTGTCAGTGGACCCAGCTGAAGATCCGCAAGCAGAACCTGACTCGACTCTTTGAGAAGATGCAGGCCTACCAGTATGAGCAAATCTCTGCTGACCCAGACAAGCCCTTGGCTGATGGAATAAGGGCCCTGGATACTACTGACATGGAGAGGTAGGGTGCCAGGACTTAAATTACTTAAAATGTCCATTGACTTGCCCAAACAGCACAGGCACTCTGGCCACTGCAGAGCACCCACAAAGCCAATACTGAGAAATATTTAAAATTCTTTTGGGAGATGAATCCAAGGTCTCCTCTTCCTGACCTGAGTCAGAGCAGGTTCCTTGAGTGTTCTGAGCATGACCTAGCTGCAGGCAGGGTGTAACATGCTGGCTTTCTGTAGGCTGAAGGATGTGCAGTCCATGGACGAGCTGAAGGACGTGTACAATCACTTCCTGCTGTACTATGGCAGAGACATCCCCAAGATGCAGAACGCTGCCAAGGCTGCTCGCAAAAAGCAGAAGCGTATCCGGGAGGATGGTGAAGAAGAGGAAGGTTTGTCTCCCCACATCTGATAGTTTTCTCCTTGTGGGCTGCTTGAAAATCCTGGTTTGAGAGAACAGGAGGAAAGTTTGGTGAAAAGCCCACGTGTTTGCACAATGCATCTCTGCTGGTCATTCTATCTCAAGTTAGTTCCAGGGCTTCTTTCAGGCACCTTTGAAAATGTTTAAGGTTTGCCACACAAGGTGCTTTCCAGTGGAATATGAATGCCACCCCTTATGGCAGGGGTGGCATCATTGATGTATGTCCTAATGTGCAACCCAGAGATACTCCTATTAAAACTGCAAGAGTGACACTGAAGATAGTGTTTCCAGGGTCTTTTTCCAACCCTGAATAATTTTAAGGCCACTGTTACCTTTGAGATGCCTTTGTGGGATTTAGGGGCTCTGTTGCACGGTGTAGGTTGTGTTTAATCTCTTTGTTGTGCTTCTGACACGCTCCAGCTGTCTGGGTGACTCTCTAATGTATCCTTCCTACAGGTGAAGGAGAGGATGCAGAGGATGATGAGCAGAAGGGGCCTGAGCTGAAGCAGGCTTCCCGGAGGGATATGTACACCATCTGCCAGGCAGCTGGGCTGGGTAAGGCTCTGCTCTGTCCTGCTGAGCATGCAGTGGCCTGGCCCACATGCTCTGCAGGGTGCTGTGACTCACCTGTGGAAGGAAGACTGGTGGTTTTGCTCACTGTTAGCTACAATACCCTTGTCCTCATTGGTGTTTTGGTTTTTTTCTTTTACCAGATGGCTTGGCTAAGAAATTTGGTCTGACACCTGAGCAGTTTGGAGAGAATCTCCGAGACAGTTACCAGCGTCACGAGACAGAGCAGTTCCCTGCAGAGCCCCTGGAGCTGGCCAAGGATTATGTGTGTAGGTCAGTGGGGGGGGGTCTCTGTGGTGTTACTGTGGATGTAACACGAGTGAGAGGATCTAGGAACATTCTTCTGAGCCTTCACATTGCCTTTTTGCCTGCAGTCAATTCCCAAGCCCAGAAGCAGTGCTGGAAGGAGCTCGGTACATGGTGGCTTTGCAGATCGCCAGGGAGCCCTTGGTCAGACAGGTCCTGAGACAGACTTTCCAAGAACGAGCTAAAATCAACATTTCACCAACCAAAAAGGGGAAGAAGGTGAGGAAGGGAGCTCTGACTCTCTGGGTCAGTTCAGGGAAGGATCTAAATAACATACAAATGCTTGTTCTCCCATGTCAGTGGCAACTCTGAATAAATCTCAGAGCAGCACTGAGCTGGGCTGTTGCAGAGCCCAGCTTAGCAGTGTGCTGCATTTTTAGTCTCAGCATTTTACCAGATGAGATGTCTTCAATTATGGAAACAGTCTCTGTTTCTCTGGGACTGGGAAGCAATTCCACTGTGTCCTGCTGGGGAAGGAAATGCAGACTGGCAGGCATAGGGCTGAGGGGGTATTGAATAAAAACCATTGTCTGCTGTGGCATACAGAAGGATCTTTCTTCATGAATGCCCGTGTGCATGCTGACTGTCTCTCCTCTTTCCCAGGATATTGATGAAGCCCACTATGCCTATTCCTTTAAATACATGAGGAACAAGCCTGTGAAGGAGCTGAGAGATGACCAGTTCCTGAAAATGAGCCTGGCAGAGGACGAGGCACTGCTCACCATAGATATCAGCATTGACATGAAAGGAGTGGAGGGGTGAGTTCCCACTGGCTGTGCCATCCCTGGCTTGGCAGAGCTCATTCATGCAGTGCTCTTTGAGCACCTCTGTAACCCAGACTGCTTCTGAAAGTCGTGTCCTGGTAGTTTCCTGCACCTCAAAGTCAGGCAGCCTCTCAAGGTCTTGCTTTTTTCATCACCTTGTTGAGAACTTTAGCAGACATCTGTCTTACTTGAAAGCAAACTCTGAAACCTTGGGATTTTTGCAGAAGATGATGCTTGTTTTCCAACCAACTTAGCTCCTTCCCTTCACATCTAAGTGGCCATGTTTTGGAATATGGGTGAGCTGGAGTGGCTGTGATCTCTTCAGCAGCATTTGATGGGAGGGTTGGCTCTTCCTTAATTTTTCCAAGCAGCTACCTGAATCTGAGGTGCGCAGGAATCTGCCAGTGATGGGTCCATGAAGGTGTCTGGAGCCTTTCTGTATCTCCTCTTGTCCTTTCTTGCAGTTATGGCAGTGACCAGACATACTTTGAGGAAATCAAGCAGTTCTATTACCGGGACGAGTTCAGTCACCAGGTGCAGGAGTGGAACCGGCAGCGCACCATGGCCATCGAGCGCTCCCTCAACCAGTTCCTCTACGTGCAGATGGCCAAAGAATTGAAGAACAAGCTCTTAGTGGAGGCCAAGGAGTATGTCCTCAAGGTGAGATGAGGCAGAGCTGGGCTTGCAAACACTGGCAGCCCTGCAGTGCTCTGGGGATAGCTGCTGACAGGTCATACACAACTTGGGGAGGAGGAGGAGGCAGGGATTGAATCGGGTTCAACTTCCCCTCCAGAGGAGGGTTATGCCAAGGCCCCTGCAGTGGATTTTCTCACTCCTCTTTGTCCTTTCTCTGCTCTCCCAGGCTTGCAGCCGCAAACTTTACAACTGGCTGAAGGTTGCTGCATACAGGCCAGATCAGCAGGTGGAGGAAGACGACGATTTCATGGATGAGAACCAAGGGAAGGGGATCCGGGTGCTGGGCATTGCCTTTTCATCAGCCAGGTAGGAGGGAGGAATGGTGTCTGGATATGTGTCCAGCTTTAGCAGTCCTCCATGTCTGAGTGATCTCTGTTTGACAGGGACCACCCTGTGTTTTGTGCCCTTGTTAATGGAGAGGGTGAGGTGACAGATTTCCTCCGACTGCCACATTTCACAAAGAGAAGGAATGCCTGGCGTGAGGAGGAGAGGGAAAAGAAGGTGAGCCTTGGTGCAGCTGTCACTGAGATGAATGTAGGTAGCTCAGAACAGAAACCCTCTAGCTTTTCTACTCTGATTTTCTACTTTCCTTTCCAGGCCCAAGATATTGAAACATTGAAAAAATTCCTCCTGAACAAGAAACCTCACGTGGTGACAATTGCAGGCGAGAACAGGTCAGTCTTTGTGCTGCTTCCACTTCCCAGTCTCTTTGCAGTCCTTTTCTTGTTCCTGTCTACATTTCACTGTTTCCAGGACCCAGCTCTATGCTCTCCCCTCAGTCCCCTTGGCTGTCTCTCCCTAGGGATGCTCAGATGCTGATGGAGGATGTAAAGAGAATTGTTCATGAGCTGGACCAAGGGCAGCAGCTGTCCTCTATCGGAGTGGAGCTGGTGGATAATGAACTGGCCATCCTCTACATGAACAGCAAGAAGTCTGAGGTGAACCTTCTGCTACTCCCTTAGTCTCTCCCTTAGTCTGTTGCTCATTCGTGCTGTGTCATCCTCCATTTGCTGTGCTGGCCTTGCATCATCCTCTGTCTCATGTGATCCATCTGGACAGTCACGTACTGATCTTTGGATCAAGGCAAAACATCTTAGGCTTCCCTGAAGAGACCAGCACCAGCAGATGCACAAAGTGGATATTGATGTAGTTGGAAATTAGTGAGATTGTTCCATTACTAATTGCATAAGAACTCCTGGGAGCCTTTGACCTCAGCTTTCTTTGCCATGAGCACCAAGTGCTTCCTTGCAGTCCCTGTCTGATGTGTCTTTGCTGCTTGTGGTACAAAGTGTGAAAACACCACGAGGGTTTTCCCTGATTCTGTGTCCTGTTGCAGAATGAATTCCGGGATTACCCCCCTCTGCTGCGTCAGGCCGTGTCCCTCGCTCGCCGCATCCAGGACCCCCTCATAGAGTTTGCCCAGGTCTGCAGCTCTGATGAGGACATTCTCTGCCTGAAACTCCACCCTCTGCAGGTAAATTTTCCTTGGGCAAGAAAGATCCTTCTCTGCAAGAGGAAGCAGCCTGTGAGGGTTTGCTTTCAAAGAAGAGGTTTCCAAGTTAAACTTGTGCAAGTTCTGCCTGTTCTGTGCCATGTTCAGGCTACACCTTCCTTTTTTTTTTTTTGCTTCTTTGTCATCAGCCTTTAGGCTGTTCTCAGGGGTAGCTGAGGTGTAACACAGCTCTTGGGCGCCAGTGTGTTGTGTTTGGCTCGTGGCAGAGGGTTGCACAGATCCATCTTTTCCAGGGCTAACACCTCTTCTCTCTGCCAGGAGCACGTGGTGAAGGAGGAGCTGCTGAACGCGCTCTACTGCGAATTCATCAACCGTGTGAACGAGGTGGGGGTGGATGTCAACAGGGCCATTGCTCACCCCCACAGCCAGGCTTTGCTGCAGTACGTGTGTGGCCTGGGACCACGCAAAGGCACTCACCTGCTGAAGGTAAGGAGCCTTTTGGGCCTGCCTGCAAAGCCAGCACATCACCAGCACTCTGTGGGTGCTCAGGAGGTGGGTCAGGATCCGTGTGCCAGGTGCAGCTGACAGCTCTGTTGGTGTGTTTTTACCTCGCTGTGCCTCACCCTGAAGCTACATGTGGCCTTGTGTCCTTGAGAGTTCCTAAGAGCTCAGCAGATCCACCAGTCCCAGCCAGCTCCCAAACCCACAGGAATGGATGTGCTGTCAGAGTGTCAAGACACCTCCACAGTGTAGAAAACACGAGGCAAGGAGCCAACGCTTTTCCTGAGAGTTGGAGCTGTGATGATGTGGAATCATCATCTTTCACACAATGTTGAGACACTGGCAGGGAGCAACAACTTAAGAGTTGTGATGGGCGTGTGTCAGATGCTTTAAACACTGCAGTGTGCAGTGTGAATCCTCTGCTTTTTTCCCAGACAAAAACAATTTGGGTTGGAAGAGACCTTAAAGATCATTTAATTCCAACTCCTGGCCATGGCCACAGACATGTTCAACTAAAGCAGGTTATTCAGAGCCCCATCCAGCCTGGCCTTGAGCAATTCCAGGGAGAGGAAGTCCACAACCTCTGTGGGCAATCTTGTGTTTGAATAGCAGGCTTTATACTCTTGCCTCTCTCAAGGTTTATATTCTTGCCTCTCTCTGCAGATCTTAAAACAAAACAACACCCGTCTGGAGAACAGGACCCAGCTGGTTACGATGTGTCACATGGGACCCAAAGTGTTTATCAACTGTGCTGGCTTCATCAAAATTGACACAGCATCACTGGGTGATAGGTGGGTTTTGGGTTGTATTTGATGTCCTGTGGGGTCAGTGTGTGTGACAGGCTGACACAGTGACCTTCCCTGAGTCAGTGTTCCCCAGAGTTTCTGTGTGGCCCCTCTGACTTTAGGCCAAGTTCAGGTTATTAATCTGATTCTTACAGGCAGCTAAACTTGCACAGCAGCAGTGTGAACTGCAGAAAATTAATTATATGGCTTGCTCTGGTGTGAAAGACTCTTTGTGGTAAAGAGGAACTAAACTAAAACCAGTTGTTGCCTAAAATAGTTGTCATGGAGTCATCAGTAACCCATGGGCACTTCAGCTTAGTTTCTGCCTGGTCCTTCCAATAGTATTTTATTTTTCTAAAATTTCAAACTTGAAAAATAGTTCATCAATTTGGCTTCCTCTTAAACCAGTAGCAATACTGGGACGTTTATAGAGCATTGAGGTACTGGTAACTGCACAAGGGGTGTTTTGAGGACAAGCTGTAACCAAGCTGTAACCTTGTTTCTGAACCTGACTGACTGCTTTGCACAAAGGGTCACTTACTGGAAACATGGTTTCTCCAGGGTTTTGTGCTTTTGAAAAGCAATGTGAGAGAGAACACCTGGCTAAATCCCTACACTGGGTGATCCAACCCTGCTAGATCCCTTGATTCTTGCAGGATACAAATCCCAGAGCTGCTGGGGGTAAAGTGTAGCCCATCCAAACAGCTCATTGGCAACACTGAATTTGTGTGAGGAGAGAAACTGCAGAGAGCTGTGTGCACACAGAGCAGCTGTAGAATGCAGGGATCAAATCCACCCAGCATCCAAAATACCTGGCTATGTCTTTGGAGCTGCAGACTGGAGTTTGCCAGGTCTTGCCTTGGCTCCTGTTGGTTTAGCAATGAATAATTCAGTGTCCTTTTTGGAGTACTTTGTTCCATGGAGGGTAGCAGTGGTGCTCAACAATGTGCTTGATCATTGAGCTCTGCAGGAGCACCTCAGAGCCCTGATCTGAGCATTGGTTTTGTTTCAGCACTGATTCCTACATTGAAGTCCTAGATGGCTCTAGGGTCCACCCTGAGACCTATGAATGGGCCAGGAAAATGGCAGTGGATGCCCTGGAATACGATGAGTCAGCTGAGGATGCAAATCCTGCAGGAGCTCTGGAGGAGATCCTGGAAAACCCTGAGCGCCTGAAAGACCTGGATCTCGATGCCTTTGCTGAAGAACTGGAAAGACAGGTGCACTGGGGGTTCCTGGTGCTGAGAAACAGAGGAGAAGCTCTGCTGTCCAGCTGAGATCCTCATGTTTTATAGCTTTATCCTTTGTGGGAGCTGGGCATATTAGCTTTGCTGTTCTAAAATGTATAAACAACCATGATGAGCAGTCAGTGTCTGACAATGGCATGCAGTAAATGCTTGCAGAAAGTACACTTGGGTCAGGGGACAGTAATTAGATGATTTAAGGTCTTCTCCCTGAATTTTTTTCTAAATATGTTTGTCCTTTTGACCTCCTCAACATCCTGTGACCGAGTTTCACCATTTGTTGGTACCTGCTGCATTCCCCTTTTTTAAATTTGCTATTTCATAAGTTGCTTGAGTTCTTCCATAACTTACACTGGATTCCCTCCTGACCTTCTTCCTTCTGCTCATGCCTTTATAACCTCTGAATCCCACACAGGGCTATGGTGACAAGCACATCACTTTGTATGACATTCGAGCTGAGCTAAGCTGCAGATACAAGGACCTGAGAACCCCGTACCGTTCTCCCAACACAGAGGAGGTCTTCAATATGCTGACCAAAGAAACCCCAGAGACATTTTACATAGGTACATCCCTGTTCAGATCCCTGCTCTCTGTCCTCCTAAGTTGGCTCAGGATGTGTGAAGGTGGGGCAAAGGGGTCTTAGTGAGCGTGATGCTGGGACAGTGCTGTGGTGGAGTGTGAAGCAGCTTTTCAAGTTCTTGGGTGACCTCCTAACACCTTCATGCATGAATAACAACCTTAGATGGAGGGAACTGCCCAGCTCTGCAGTTTTTCATTCTTTCCATCCCCTCTCCCATCACCCCACAGGTAAAATGATCATCTGCAATGTGACTGGGATTGCCCACAGGCGCCCACAGGGAGAGAGCTACGACCAGGCGATACGGAATGACGAAACTGGCCTTTGGCAGTGCCCTTTCTGCCAGCAGGACAACTTCCCAGAGCTCAGTGAGGTGGGGCTGCTTCTCCTGCCTTTGTTAGGGGCCTGCTCTCAGCAGCAGTGTTGTGTAGGGTTCTTGGGAGACAAGAAATCAGAGCCAAGATTGTGTCCGCAGTGCCCCAGGATCCCAAACTGATGTGGCCTTTGGCTGTAAATAAAATCTGTTGCACTTCTGACTAATTGCCTCAGTATAGATTTGGCAGGTCTTTTATGGCTACATTATGGCTTTTAGAGTGAAATGGACCTGGGGCTAAGCTGACCAGTTCTTTGCAGATACATAAAGCGTTCTTGTTTGTGGTCTGGGATTGTGTTTTATGCAGAGAAATTGCCTGTGACACTGAGAACAGAAGGCTCTGCCACCTTCTCAATTTTAAGAACTTATCTGGACCACCTGCTGCTTAATGCAGCTGTACTTTAGGTCCCTTCTGAGCACTGTGAATTCCAGCCTGTGTAATCCATGACTTTAAACCTCTATAGTGTTCATTAGAGACCAGCCCTGGCTACAGGCTGGTGTTCAGGGTCTAAAAATGTTCTGACCTTCCTGGTTGCAACGTCCCATAAGCTGAGCAGAACTGGAGGAGGAAGATTGCATTACTGGGTAGCATTTGTTGAAGCCTTCTGTCCCCTCCCCTTCCACAAGTCTCTTCTGGCTGCACCACTTTGCTGACACAGCTTTTGGACTTGAGTATGAACTGCTGGGGCCATTTTGTTTCCATGCTGAATGATTTATTTACTTTTGCCTTGCTCAAGGTTTGGAACCATTTTGACAGCGGTTCCTGCCCAGGTCAGGCCATTGGAGTGAAGACACGTCTGGATAATGGTGTTGCTGGCTTCATCCCAACAAAATTTCTTAGTGACAAGGTGGTCAAGAGGCCAGAAGAAAGGGTGAAGGTATGAAAGCAGTGGATTTTCACACTCCCAGCAAGAGCTGGAAGAACCTGGAGCCAATACCAAAGACTCAGGCTTTGATTAATAACACTGTTCTTAAATGACTTTTCCGACCTTATTTTCATGTAAGGACTTTAAATCAGCAGGAAGTTCAGGTTCTGGTTAGTGTCCTTGTCCCACAGTGCAAATCTCCCTTGGCAGCTGGTGGGACCCTGTTAATCAGTTAACACGTTGTGCTGCAGGAGGATTTATTGTCATCTGGCTGGAGTCTGGGTTTAGGAGACCAGAAGGCATTCTAATGCAGAGCTGCCCTTTGTTTCTGGCTTTCTAAAGAGTTCTCAGAACTGCTTTTGGACAGGCAAGGGTCGTTTTCCCTCTTACAGCTTTTTCTTCCCTCTCTGTTAATTTGTGGAGATCATCATAGTTACTGGTCCTGCTCAGGACAGGGATTGGGGTTCTTAAAGAAATGGGATGACACCTTTTTATCACATAATAAAATAGTGGTTTAACATCTTTGCTGTCTTTTGGGGTCCCCAACAGGCCATGCAGGTGATGGATAATCCTGTAAGCTCAGAGGTCTTAGCATTTCTTTAAAGAGTTATTAATTAACTTCATCATGGTTAACTGAACTAAGACATTGCAGTTTTTGTGGGGGATTTTCTGCCTCACATTTTATTAGAGCAGTCCTTTGGGTATCTGCTTCTGAACACACTTAACTGCTTTCTTGCACATCTTGAAGCCCAGTTTTGCTGCTGCAATTGAGAAAGATATTTGAAGTAGAAAAGGTGATTGTCCTCACCCTTCAGACGTGCAGTTTCCTTGTGGTGTGGGTAACAGGTAATAAATGTGCTGGAGAACTGCCCATTTTTCCCTTAATCTCTTTTGATTCTGGTCCTTTTTAGGATCACTTGACTTCAGTTTGTGTAGGAAGATCACTTTTAAAGATTGTTTCAGTCTGAAGTAGCGGAGGTGATTTGTGCCTCCTCAGTGTCAGCAGGATCCCACATGGATTGTTCTGTAGCACAGGGATTCTGGTGTGTCAGCCAAACCTGCTGCTCACCTTGGCCTGCACCTCCTCTGCAGGTGGGAATGACCGTCCACTGCCGCATCATGAAGATCGACATCGAGAAATTCAGCGCAGACCTGACCTGCAGGACCTCAGACCTGATGGACAAGAACAACGAGTGGAAACTGCCCAAGGACACCTACTACGACTTCGACTCTGAGGCAGCAGATCACAAACAGGAAGAAGACATGAAAAGAAAGCAGCAGAGGACAAGTGAGTTCTCTTTAATTTCTCTCTCCCTTGTAATTCCAGCCTTCCCAGGTTGCTTCAGGACAACCAGCACAGTTAGATACAGTTGCATTAAAGCAGTTCCTCTTGGAAGGCTGAACGTTCCCTTTGTTCCCCAGCGTACATCAAGAGGGTAATTGCTCACCCATCATTCCACAACATCAGCTTCAAGCAAGCAGAGAAGATGATGGAGACCATGGACCAAGGGGATGTGATTATTCGGCCAAGCAGCAAAGGGGAGAACCATCTGACTGTCACCTGGAAGGTCAACGATGGCATTTACCAGCACGTGGATGTCAGGGAGGAGGGCAAGGAGAATGCCTTCAGCCTGGGCTCCATGCTCTGGATTAACACAGAGGTAAAGCCCTGCAGAGCACACCTGGGAAGGGGAAGGACTTATTTTACAGGTTGGCACAGCCCTTCTGTGCTTGTAGCTGCTTTCACACTCTTGGAGAGTAACTTCCAATACATTCTCTGGATCCTTAGACAATACTTGTCTCTTTTTTATTTTCCCTCAAGCCTTGATGTGCAGAGCATGTGACCAAATACACCCTAAATACCTCTTTAAATGTGTTTGTTCAAAGGAGTTTGAAGACCTGGATGAAATTGTTGCTCGTTATGTCCAGCCAATGGCTTCTTTTGCCAGAGACCTGTTGAACCACAAATACTATCAGGACTGCAATGGTGGAGACAAGAAGGTGAGACAATCCCAGGATGTGGTAACTTCTTAGGAAGATATCCATGGGCTCTGTGTGCTGCTGAAAATGTGGGCTCTCCCCTAGAGCATTTATCTTCTTTCTCTCTCTAATTAGAAGCTGGAAGAGCTGCTGATAAAGACCAAGAAAGAGAAGCCAACATTTATTCCATACTTTATTAGTGCCTGTAAAGACCTACCTGGTAAATTCCTCTTGGGATATCAGCCTCGAGGCAAACCAAGGTAAGTGAGAGGCAAGCCCAGCATCTGCACTGAGTACTGCCAGTACCAAACCTCAGCTGACTGCTGCCAGTTTTTCTTCTAGCTCTGTCAGAATCCCTGTGTAAATCACGCCTCCTCTTTGCCAGGATTTGGCCTCCTGACAGTGCAGAACCCAGTTCTAGCAGTAAATCTCACCCAGGAGACTCCCATGTTTCTTAACCATCTGCCTGCCAGGAGAAGCACTGCCCTGTGCTGTGGGTGTTGTGGGAGTGTAGGCAGGGAATGATGTATTTTTCATGGAAAGGCAGATTTTTCATGGAAAAGCAGATTTTTCCTGGAAAGACAGAGTAGTTTGAAGCAACTGTTTGAAGATCAAGTGCCTTGGGTGGATCTGTCCATTATCAGTACAGCTGTTGCCTGTGGTTTTAGTCCATGCCTGTTCTGAGTGTGACCTGTCAGTGAGTGGCTGAAACAGCCTGTGATGTCTCCTGCTGTCCCTGCTCTCCCAGGATAGAGTATGTGACAGTGACACCAGAGGGATTCCGCTACCGGGGCCAAGTCTTCCCTACTGTGAACGGACTTTTCCGATGGTTTAAGGATCATTATCAGGACCCTGTTCCAGGTGAGCAGCCTAAAACTTCAGTGCCTCAGCTGTTTGTTTATCACACAATATCAGGGACAGTTATTAAAGGACAGTTCCATCTTCTTTGTCCCAAAAATGTGTCCTAGGATTTTTCTATGTGTGGGAAGTTTCCGAGCAATGCGTGAAATGTTTGGCCCCGTGCACCAACCCACTGAGAGCTCTCCTGAGAGTTAATCTTTCATCAAGTGGGCCATGCAGCAAAGTCTGGACCAGTCCTTTTCCTCTCCTTCGTCTCCCCCACCATACAATCCAGAACACACCATTCCCTGTTAGCAAACCATTGTGCCAGTTGTCAAACAACTGTTGACTCCATATTTTTCAAATCCTGAGTTTCAGACCAATGGCTGCTCTTCCAGGAAAATTAATCTACCTCTTGGTATTTTACACAGGTATTACCCCCAGCAGCAGCAGTAGGACCAGGACTCCAGCCTCCATTAATGCTACTCCAGCTAACATCAACCTGGCAGGTCAGTGCAAGCCATTCCCAGTTGGAATTGGGATGTGAGCTGCTCCTCCAGGCTCCACTTTTCCTAATCCAGAGTGTCTCCCTTGCAGACCTGACACGTGCAGTGAATGCTCTACCACAGAACATGACCTCCCAGATGTTCAGTGCCATTGCTGCTGTGACAGGCCAGGGACAGAACCCAAATGCCACCCCAGCACAGTGGGGCTCCAGCCAGTATGGCTACGGAGGCAGCGGAGGCGGCAGCAGCGCGTACCATGTAGGTGTCACTGAAATTTCTGCTGGCTTCTCCTTGCTGCTAGGAACCACTGGGAGCCTAAGGAATCCCTCATTGCCTGGGGTCTCCAAGTCCTAGTTTTATCCCTGTGGTGCTGCACAGGCTGGATTCTTGAGCCAGGTTTCCTTTTGCCTCCCATGACTGGAGAAATGAGGCACGTAACACAGCCTTGCTCTGGGGGGAGTTGGAGCAAGGAGCAAACTGGTGTGGCCCTCAAGGAATGTGGCAGGGTGGAGAAGGGGGGATCCAGCAGTGAGGGCACACAGCCTCCTGATTGTGCCCCTGACTTGGCAACGTGAGCTGCCAGTGGAGGAGATTAGCTGGGGAAGTATGCGCTGAGTTTGCAGGGCTTTTCAGCTCAGCGCTAATCTCTGAGCTGCACCGGCGGGGAGCACCTCAGCCTGACCCCACACCCAGGGGCTTTGCAGGGAGTGAGATGGAATTGGACAGTTTTGGCTCATGGTGAAGGCTTTCTTGATGTGTGCCTGCTCCCAGCCCACTCTGCGAGCTCCCAGCTGACACCAAGGTGAATTCCAGCTGCGGAAGGACTGAGGAGCCTGGGTGCAAAGAACACACCCAGCTGTTGCACCCAAAGAAGAGATGCTGCAAGACAAGGCTTGCAGGGAGGAGTGATCCTCCTTTAGAGCACCTTGGGAGGCTTTCAGGAAGTTTGGCACAGTAAATGCTGAACTGAGGATAGGCAGGGACTGTGGATAACCTGATGTATTAATCATCAAGACATCTGAAAAAAAAGGGAGGTGAACACCAGGAGGCAAAGACACTAAGTTCTTCATGGGACAAGAAGCCAGCTGGCTTGGGATGTGGTAGGGAGCCATCCTGGGAGCTGCTGCTCTTTCTCTGCAGCCTGCAGGGGAAGAATTTATCTGTTCTTAGTGCCCACTGCAGGATGTCATTGCTGCTGGCTTGCCCCACGTGTCTGTTGTGCCCCTTGCCTTTGCTTGGCTTGAGCAAGGAGGGCAGGCTGTGCTGGCCCAGCTCTCAGGGGAGCAAATGTGCTGTGCTCAGCAGGGCTAGGGGCATGCAGAGTGAGGGTGGGCACCCTCCTGGGTGAGGAGCAGGGCAGTGCAGAACACCCCCACCCTCTGTCCCCTGACAGCCTCTGCTCTCCACAGGTGTTCACGACTCCAGCACAGCAGCCAGTGGCCACCCCTCTGATGACCCCCAGCTACTCCTACACTACTCCCAGCCAGCCCATCACCACACCCCAGTACCAGCTCCAGGCCAACACCACACCCCAGTCCACCCAGTCCCAGGCACAGGCCTCATCCAGCGCCAGGCAGAGGCAGCAGCCAAAGTGAGTAGCTCTGAGTACTCCTGTGTCCTGTCTCCATTGCTTTTCTTGGTTTTTGTGGAAGCAGCACGATGGGGTTGCTTCCCCCATATGGAGAGGGAGGAGGACAGGGAAGTTTTCCTGTCACATCTCACCTTGTCCCCGTGTCCTTGCAGGACCAACAGCCACGCTGCCATCGACTGGGGCAAGATGGCCGAGCAGTGGCTGCAGGAGAAGGAGGCTGAGCGGAGGAAACAGAAGCAGAGGCTGACCCCTCGCCCCTCTCCCAGCCCCATGATCGAGAGCACGCCCATGTCCATCGCCGGGGACGCCACGCCTCTCCTGGATGAGATGGATCGATAGGACCTGACACCCGACACCTCTGCTCTTCTCCGAGGAAGGGGGAAGGAGAGGGAACAATAGGAAGCGACTTCCCTTAGACACATAACTCCCGTTTTATACGTCGTGGGATGGTGGGAAATGACTCTTGGTGATGTGCACCTGAGCGAGAGAATAGACTTGGCAGGGCTGGTTTAAAAATATATACTATATATAAGAAAAATATATCATAGAAAGGAACACTGCATCGGCCTCTGCGTTGTAGGCTCCGGTTTTGAGGCACCTTGGAAACTTAGCAAAGCAAACATGAGGTCAAAGGAGCCTGTCCTTGTACATGCACAGCACTCTGCTTTCACCCCAAAGACTGGGAAGCAAATGGAGCTGAAAGTGCATTGCCCTGGAGTGAGCCTGTTTCCTTTGGATTCTCCCAAACCCTGACTGTCACCTCCCCTCGTCCGGAGACCACAAAGCAAAGTCGTGGGGGTTGTGACAAGCGAACCAGAGTTCTCACAAAGTTCCTGTTGTTGTTTGCTCCATGTTTTCATGCCTGACAGGCTCAGCAGAGCCTGTGCCAACCCCAGCTGTGTCTGGAGGGGTCCAGCACAGCAGCTCGGGGTCTTGCTGGAGATGCAGCTGTTGTACCAAAGGCTTGCTCTCTCCTCTGGCTTCTTTTGGAACAATATTTATTTAGTTTTGATTATTTTTTTTTTTTAATCAGACTGCGAAATAAAGCGCCAGCCTGCGGCAGCTTCCCCAAGACAGACACGTGGGATAAAGCAGCACGGAGCAGCCTGGGGTGCATGGCCTCCTCCTCTGTACCCGCTTCCCCTGCCCAGCTGTAACCAAGAGGGGTGAATAAATAGAGTTTTTACTGAATGCTAGCCAGAGGTTTTCTGCCTGCACCCTGCCCTTCCCTTAGGATTTGCTCAGAGCAGAGTTGCTTGGTGGAAGCCGATGCTCCTTCTTCCTTTGTTGCTTGGTGTTGCCCTCTGTGTGCTGCAAGTTTTGAGGAGAAGCCGATTTCTGTTGTTAACAAATAAGGTTTTGTTATGGATGCACCACATGGAGACATCACACTGACATCGGGGGCACCTCCCTGTGGCTATTGGATAGGGAGAGGCACTGGGAGAGGGATAAAGTGGATAAAGAAGCAGCCCAGAGTGGTGCTCCTGAGGGATTGCCCGCGATGGGAGAGACATTTCTGAGAGGAAAAGTTCCTGCTGCACACACTCTCCCCTCTCCTGCTTTGTTAGTAGGGATTTTCTATGGAAGCAGAGTCTTTGTTCCTTCCCAGGGCTCCTGGTCAGCCTCCTTTGCTAGGAAATGAGCAGGAACAGCAGATCTTAGGAAACAAAGCTCTTCTTTGCATGTAAATGCTCCTGAAGAATGGCAGCGACCCGGGAGACAAAGCAAAGCTCTTTGCACAGAGAAATGCAGGTCCTGGCTTCAATGCCATCCCCTCTGCAGTGCTGAGGGGCTGACAGGGTCCTGTTCCTCCCAAAGCCACCCAGGCCAGTGGGGAGAACCGTGGGCTGGGGCACACAGCTCCGAGGTTGCAGGTTGATGAACCTGGCGCTATTTTCTTATTTCGTGAAACTGTACGATAGGAATTCGACTGGGAGCAGCTCCTTACTGGTTGGACCTGAAAGAGGAGGCTAGTTGTGTGTTGTTGACTCCTTTCTGGCTCTTTGTTTTTAGTTTTCCCTTGCTGTCAATAAAAGTTCTACTTTTGGGAAGCTGGTCCGCATGCCCCCTGTCCGTGCTTCCTGCCGGGCTGCTGTGGCTGCCACAGGGAGGTGCAAAGCCCCCAGAGAGGAAGCAATGCCTTCCTCCACCCTTGGTATTCCCCCCTGGCCTCGTGTGATCCGCTTATTTCAGGGATTTGGGATTGCACTGCACGCTCCTCAGTGTGGGGTTTGCTGTCTGCTTGGCTCCTGGCACTCCAGCTTTTTCCAAGGCTGGAATTTGGTGCTGGTGCAGGAAGATCTTTCCACCACCTCACCAGGACACTGGGCTGAGCCATGCTCCACCCTTGAGAGCACTTGGGAGGAGTTGGTGGCAATGCCCTGTGCCCCGCTCCTCGCTACAGGGGCCCAGACAGGATCCCCACCCTCCAGGAAGGGACACAGGCAGCTCTCTCTGCCCCAGCTCTTCCCAGGCAGCATCTCCCTTTGTCCCAGGGCTGGAAAAGCATCTGTTGTTCCACTCTGAGGAGGCATTTGAGGAGCCTTCAGGGAGAGCCAAGCCCCTGTTCCTCCCAAAGGAAAGGAGAAGGAGTTGATGCTGGTGTGGGAGCATGGGAAAGGCAAGGCATTTAAGAGGATGAGAGAGCTTGGGTGGTGCAATTCAGAGAACTCCCAGAGAAAATTACATGCCTGGGGAGCTGGAATTTAACCCTCTAGTAGGGGAGCTGAAACTGGGGCTCAGCCCTGCTGCCAGCATGTGGCCACGAGCTGTGTCCCCAGTGCCAGGACAATGGCATGAGCTGAGGGGAGCAGTGAGGAGCAGCTCAAAGCCCTGGACAGCCACCCAGCCCTAGGTGTTCCCCTCCCATGGGATCAGCCCTGGGATTTCCAAGGTGCCATCCTTTCCCCAGAGACAAAGCCGAGGGTGCTGGAGCAGATGTAAATTTATTTCACAGCCAGGACCCACGCAGGGCTCAGGGAGCACTCAGAGCTGCAGCTCTCGTGCGGGCGCAGCTTCAGTTTTACTTTTCAGCCTCTTCTTTCTGTTCCTCTCCTTCCTCCTCCTCTTCCCGCTGGTGGTGGGGACTGGGGAGGGAGTGGCTGGCACTGGCTCCCTGCCCACTCCCTCCCGTGCCGGGGCATCGCTCAGGATGGTGTTGGATGCTTCTCCCAAGGATGGCAGCAGGGCCCAGGGATCAGCGGGGCCAGCAGCTGCAGGATGGCTCCGTGCCCCCTTTTCAGAAGAGCCTTTCTTTTTCAGACCTTTCCCCTTTTTTTTCTTATCTTTCTTTCTCCTCCTCTCTTTCTTGCCTGCCTTGGGCGCTGTCCCAGTGTGAGGATCCACTGGGAGGGCTCCTCCCCCTGTGCTGCCCCACGGGGGGCTCAGGGGGACTCCCCTGGGCCTGGCTGCCCTGTCGATGAGCTCCCCCCCAAATTCATACAGCACCGGCTCTCGGGGCACCGCCACGGCCACCGTGTTGTACGTCTTGCACCTGCCAGAATTGAGGAGGCACCACAGGGTGGGACAAGCCCTGGCAGGGGACGGTCCCCAGGGCAGGGGGGCACTCACCAGACATAGAGGTAGGGCTCCACACACTCCTCCCTGTAGGTGAACTCGAAGCAGGGCACCTGGATGACGTTGAAGAAGGCCTGGCCCACCGCCCGCGAGGCCGTGTCGTTCACCCGCCGCAGGCACGCCTTCAGCCTGCCGGGGCAGAGCCGGGCTCAGGGGGCTGGCACCCCCCCGGGGGCATGCCAGGGTGCCCTGGGGCAGTTTGGGGACGCCCACCTGTGGTCGCAGTCGCAGTGGCTGATGGTGTGCCAGCGCAGGTTGCGGTAGCCGTAGCGGGCCGTGAAGGGGTGGATGACGTGCTGGCAGTGGTCGTGGTCCCGGCAGCACCGGTCCGTGTCCCGGTGCTCCCCTGCCGGGAAACCGGGGCTGCAGGCAGGGCTGGGGGGCCCACAGGCAGGGCTAGGCCTGAGCTAGGCTAGGACTAGGATCAGGATTAGGCTGGACTGATATGTGCATGGAATCATGCTGGGATAGGTAAGGATGGGTGGGTAGGGGCTCAGCTGGATCAGCGCGTGGATGGGGACAAGGCTGGCACTGGGGTGGGCTCTGGGCCGTGGCAGTACCACCCAGGGGATGAGACTGGGGATGAGACAGGCTGGAGTCCTGGAGCAGGGCCACAAGAGAGTTTAGGCTGGGATCAGGAGAGCAGCTGCGAGGGGAGCAGTATTGGGATGGGGACTGGAATGGCAGCAGGATGGACCAGAGTGGGCTGGGGACAGAGGGTGGATCAAGAGTGAACCAGCACCAGTAGGAATTGTGATAGGGACTAGCAGAGATGAACTGGGATTGCCTGGTGCTTGGGTGGGGACTGAACTGGGGCAGACAGATTGAGCTAGCATGGGAACAGGGGATGGAGTAGACCAGTACTGGGATGGATCAGATTAGGATTGGTGGAGACTGACCCAGCACTGGACTGGGCTGGGACGGAGCAGCACTGGGTTGGGGATGAGATGAGATTTGAGAAACGAAATTGGAAGGGATGGAAGGGAGTGGGATGGGATGAGAAGGGATGGGAAGATACATGTAGCAGCATCCCTGCCGCCCTTACCCAGCTGCTCGTAGCTGTCCGCGTTGCTGCCCGCACCACACCACAGCGTCCCGGGGTAGGTGAGCCCGCGGCGGGCGCGGGGCCGTCCCGGCGGGGCCGCTCCGGGGGCAGGTGGCAGCAGGAGCAGGAGGAAGAGGAGGAGGAGGAGGCGGCAGAGCAGCCCTGGGACGCACATGGCACCGCGCCGCTCGCCGCCGTGGGGCCGCCTTATAGAGAGGCGCAGCCCGCCCACGCGGGGCGGCCCGGCACGGCTTGGCACGGCCCGGCACCGTGCGGAGGGTCCCGCAGAGCCGGGGTGCTGCAGCCG
>VZRH01006697.1:997092-1013767 GCA_013397555.1 Urocynchramus pylzowi | reverse complement strand
ATTGAGCTGTAAGAGTCATTACCACAATAAAATATTTTATTTTCAAAAAAAACCCCAAATTTATTTTAATCTTTAGTCTGTAATACTGATCAAACCTATTTACAATTAAAGTACTTTACAAAAATATATTTTTAACTTAAAAAAATATAAAAAGAAGGCATAAGGATTAAGTCTTCAAGAGTTAAACTGTATTCCCAGAAGATTTTGGAGAAATACTCACAAACATGAAGATTCAGTGGTGTAGTACAGTTTTTACAATGAAACATCCCTGTTATTCTGTAACAATATTTATTGCAAATATACAAAATTACAAAACATTAGAAATACTATAATATCCTAATAAGGATATGAAGCAGTTCTGTAGAGCTTACTGGGAAGCAAAGGGAGATCTCTAGAACTCCAGTTACTAGAAAGTAACTGAAGTTGTTCTGTTCTCATCTGATGTCTGATGAAAATCCTGATTCCATACCTGCACACTGACCCCCCTTGTTTCGGTATCAGGAGCATCATGAATCCTTTCACTAGGAATTTCTTAACAATAACCCTGCCAAAAATCACTGAGGATCACAAGTTGGAAGAGCTCAGTGACTGCTGACTCAGAATGGTCTTTAGCAATTAATACTGATAATAACTTGTCAAGTTGGCTACTGGCTAGCAGTGATGAAGTTCACAGGCACTTTTGTTTGCAGGATTCTTCCAAGAAGGACAGAGCAGTAAAGCACTGTCACACATTTTAGAATGGCTGAACCATTGCTTTGACAACTCCTAAATACTCCCTAATCTAGGAGTAGATGGCAGTTAAAGACATTTTGAAAAAATACCTTATGTATTTAACACCAAGACAGTGATTACCACTACCTCTGAGTAGGGAGGATCCACTAATTTAATTTCATATTAGAACTGGTTTAGTGTGAATACCAGGCTTGTTTCAGTAATGTAAGCATTCCTTCAGAGGTCTCTATTTCCCAATCATTCCTTTAAGGTGTTCAAGTTTATGCTCTTCAATGAAGTCTTCTACAATATGCAAAGCTCCTATTTTCACCAGCAGGAGAAGAACTTCTTTTGTTTCATCACTATTTAAGAATAAAAAAAGAAAAATAAATATAGCAGCACTTTTATTAACCTGTCTAAAGTATAATTTTTGTTTCCTGACCTTGGCTACTCTGATCATTAACAGCACCCAACATCAACCACCTCAAACTCACAGTAAACAAGGACTGCTCAAGTGCTCCTTCACATTAGACTCCATCTTTTCTTTTAGATAGATATATATATATATATGTATATATGACATGAGCATACCTTGAAGTGTCAAATATATGGTATTTAAGGAATTAAAAAAATTTTTAACACAAAGTATTTGGGGGTGCACTTGAATCTCAAGGACAGCCTCATCCATTACCTGTGGTTGTCCTTGTGTAGCGCACGGGCACATTGCAGCAAGTGCTGGCTGAAGTTCAGTAATTCAGGGAGAGTTGATCCACCCTTGAGATCTTGGAACCATCCTTCTGGGAGGCATGCAACCACCTGTTTACACAATATTTGGAAAAAGTTTAGCAAGCATTTCAATATAACCAAGTCACATTATTTCTGACAGGAACCTTCTGGCAGGTTCAGTCATTATTAGTGATTATTATTATTCAGTCATTATTAGTGTGATTTTTCCTTCAAACCAACATTGATTAATTATTTCTCCAAGTAGTTATGCTTAACAACCTACAGATCAGTATTTGCTCTCAAATGCTCTTATGCTCTTAATTTTTCTTAAAAGAAAAAATTCGAATCAAATTTTAAATGTTTAAATTTTCTTTTTTTTTAAATATTCCATCTTCAGTTTTGACCCCTCTTCATGAAAAACAAAAGGCTTTCTTCTAATGAACATTATCTTTTACCTTACTGCACTTCTCAGTATTATCCGGTCCTAGTGGTGTGTTTAGGATGTTCAGGAGAAGGTAACGATTCAGCAACTTGCTCAGTCCCAAATCACGGACCTTGTCTTCCTGGACAATCCCATCCCAAAGAACAACATTGGAGAGCAGCTGCAGTAATGAAGAAAAAAAGAATTGTAGAGCTCTTGGCTGTAAGTGTGCTAAAACTGCTACAAAGTTGGTAAAAGAAGCTCTATCACTATAAATCCTTAAAGCTGTCATTTCTGAGCGTGGAGTAAGGCTGAGTTTGTGAAAGTAAAATACCTAGAGGTTAAGTTACCTGAAAATTAACCTGCTCTGAGTAAGGAGGAGGACAGGCAACATGAATAGCAGGAAAACTGAAATATTGTCTGGGATGTTAATGTTTCCAGTGAAATGAATTTCAGAGAGGACAAACAGAACAAATCCAGCCCTATTTTCTCTACCTTAACAGCTGACCAAAACCGTCTTTCTTGAAATTTTGAACGCAGTGATGACTTGTCTTCCACAGTGCTGGTCATGGGAAATAAAAGAAAAAGTTAAAATAAAGACTAATTATTGCTGGATTTAAAAGAAGATAAACAAGACATCTGATCTCGCAGACATTGATGTCTACAGTATTTCATCTACATCTGTAGGGGAGAAAGGTAGAGGAACTAAAAAAAACACAAACTGAAGAGAGTCACAGGTTTAGCTTACCTTTTAGGATACAGAGGAATAAAGACATCTTCCTCTACAGATTTCTTCATTCTTAGGACAACCGTGTTCATCAAATCCTATTAAAAAAAAATTATTAATGTGTCCTCAGAAGAAAGACTTCATATTCCATTTGTAAGAACCTCAAAGGTTATTTAGTTCATCCAGAGGTCTGATACCTTAGAGCTAAGTGCAGCTGCCTGTTGTATATAACACACACTGAGACCCTGAATAAAAAAATAGAAACAGCAGACAAATCACAGCTGTAATTATCTACAGGCTTAGCCTAGAGGGTTTTGCTATATCCCTAAGCTATATCCCTAGGTGAGGCCTTTTTTGCACATTAATCTGCAAGGCAGCAGGAAAACTGTACAGATTAAAACCTAAGTAAGTTATACACATGGGATTTCCATTAAAAGAGGTTAAATTCTATGTAAAAAGCCACCATAGGTAGGAGAGTATGCATTTTTGAGCAATGTGTTTTCAGGTGCCATAGATTGCCACCTACCTTTTTTTTTTAGCCTATTTATTTAAGTTCTTACTAAGATCACTTGTATCACTTGAGTTTAAGCCACAGTTTCAAAACAGCAAACTTTGGAAGGCATAAACATTTTCTTTAAAATATTTCTTTTCATACTCAGGGCCCAAACATCCATCCCATTTCACCACTTAATCCATCACATTTTCACTAGATAAACCTCCTGATTTACATCAGAATAAACCCAGAATCAGGCTAAGAAGGGCTTCCTAGAGTGACTGTGTATATAAAAGTAATTATTAAAGGATTGCTAGGATTACATAGTAGTTTTACTCCTCACCAAATAACCAACCTTTGGGGATTCTCAAGTTTTAAAATTCTAGACTTAATTTATAAATAAAAGCTTAAGGGATGGACCACTGAAACATTACTAGCATATAAAGCTCAAATTTGGAAAGATAATTAAATGCAAATAGTTGTTATTGCAGTGAAGGAAGATTAGATCTACAAAGAGATTCTGGATAGATACAGGCAGATTTTTTCTACTAACAGTAGCTAATTTCTGCCTCATCATCTTCAATAAGGAGAGAATCAGAGAAGTAATCAGAACCAAACAACTTCAGGAGAAGATTCTCAGTGCCCATAGGAGCACACACAAAAGCACACACAGTGGGGGAAGTTCCCCTTTCTTGGTACCACAGCTTTTACCTCTCTTGCTCGGCTGGACTCATTTTTGGAAAGGATTTGTTTTCCAAAGATGTTACTGCAAAGCTGTACGAGGTTCTTTGTCTGTGAAGTAGATAAAGGATCCCACACACTCTTTACAAATGCTGAAAAAAATAGGAATTTATTTCATTCATAATATGCAAGTTACTTATCTGCCGTAGTTTCAAGCCAGTACAACGTAACAGAAGTAAAAATATAAAAAGTTCAGTCTCTCACAATAATTTTGAAGAGGCCACCTCAGCCCCACTCTGTGGAAATACACAATCATTACATCTTGGAGCACTGTGATATCACCAACATTATTTGATATTATCATTTTTATTGAAGATTTGATTGCATAGCTGCAGTGAACATTTTCAATACAATCTTAACATACCTGTAATTTTTGGAAGAACAGTCTTTTCAATCACTCTAGGCAAAACTTCTTTATCATGATCATCATCTCTTTTTGATTCAGATACATTTTCTGCATCGCTGAATTCTTCTATAGCTCTGAACCAGGGCATCTCTTCCAGCTCTGTAAAATTCTGCTGAAAGATGACTCCTGTTAGTTGTTCAGCTGGTCAGCATTAAGAGAAAAGCTCTATCCAGTAATATCCAAATTCCCACTTAATTTCAAATCCCCCCTCACCACATAATGGGCCAAAACAGCAAAACTAGATTTAAAGCTACAATTTAATGGGTGGGATTATTCAAGTGTCTTCAAAGAACCCAGGAGAAGAACTTTTTTTACAGGAGGTGTGCCAAAAGGGGCTGGAGGTAAAAGGAAATGGGAAAGTTAAGATTCCACAACATGCTTCAGTTTTTGAGACAACACAGTACCTTTCTTAAATTCTAATGCACTGTGCTAGGTATAGAAAAAAAATCATTCTTCATATTAAAACATCACACACACACATACAATTTTTAACAAAAATGTCAGGCAATGCACCCACCTCAAGAGGATTCCAACTTATTAACTGAACTCTGATCAATGGATTTAATAGCTTAGGCAGGCAGAAACTGATGTAAGCATCACAGTAAGAATCAGGAAACTTCTCTTTCCATTCCTGGAATTTCAACAGGATTTTTCTGATGTCACAAAAATCTGCATGTACATCTTCAAAGATTTTCCTACTATCTTCTAAAACATTATCTATGGATAATATTCATTGGGAATAAAAAGAAACAATCACAGAATTTATTGAGGCATAAGCTGAAGAGTTTATGCATCTATAAGGACATAAGAGATACTTTTATCAGAATTGCATTTGTTATTTATCTTTGACACACCTGACATTGAAATGGTTTAAAAACAGCTCCCGCAAAAACCCAGTTTTAGAAAAAAATAGTGTCAGAAGACCAAGGAAAGCTCAGTTCCTTCATTATCTATTTCACAGATTTATATAACCACTATATTTCAAACTTTGTTCCAGAATGATAACATTTCAGGCATGGAAACCCTTCTGCTGTTATGTGAAGAAAAGCTATTATACCTTTCCCTCCTCCTCTTCATCCATTCACTCAAGATAATTAAAACACCAACCTTTAATTCACACTCCAGCTTCAGGAAATAAATTGACTGTACAAACCACATTGCAGCACTGCACTGAGTACTGCCTGATCAGCTTTGGCATAATCTGACAGAGCTAACCTCTAGTTTAAAAAGCCATGTATAACTGACACCACAAGAAATCCACAACCATTCATTCATTCTTCCCAAGTCATTAGTAAGAACTGCCTGGGTGAATTTTTTTCTACAGTGTACAAATAAAAATATGGAACTCAAATGAAGTTTTTGAAAAAAAAAGAATTTTCCCTTTAAGAAAAAATTCATTAAAGAAATATCAACAAGAGATCTTGTTCTAGGACATCACATTAGGACTGTCACCAACCTTTGCTCTTCTGGAACTCGTCCACCTCTGTGGGAGTCAGCTCCTCATCACTCGACAAGCCCTCGTGGTGATCTCCTTCTCCTGACTGCTCCCTCGCCTGCCGCCTGCTAGTCCTGCATTTTGGAATGAACTCAGATGAGTTAACCTCTCCTGTGTGTGCAGGAGAAAGCTTAAAAAAATAATTCAACTTCAAAAAATGTACTTAACACAAGTCGTGAGGACAACAGCCTAAGGAGAGCAATGGGGGAGCACCAGTGACTACAGAACCAAAAGAACTCCTGAACTGTGGAAAAAGGAGGGGATTTGACATCCCAGAGCTTAGAGCAATATCTCTGACCTCCCCCATGAGCCATGCAATAACCTTCCCTTCACTTCATCACCACTGATGAGGCTAACAACTCACCCCACCTGAGCCTCTGGTGTTGAACTGGATCCTGTCTGACAGTTCAGTGTGTGTTTACTGAGCTCTCAGACTGTCCTGCCAGTCCTGGCTCTTGTTCAACAACCTACAGGGAAAAGGGGACAGCACTCTTGTGCCAGTGGGGTTCTAAAAATTATTGCCATGGCATCAAGAGAAACAGGCTGCAAAATCAATGGCTTGAATTTCTACCACAGCAAAATGATAAATTATATGGAAGTGATATTGCATAAATACTTTTAAACAGTTATTCACATCAATTAGCATTTAAAGTTTACTGTTTTGAGAGGAAGTTGTTATTACTATACCACTTTTCCTCCAGCAAATTTTCAAGGTACTTGCTGCTTCAAAGTATAGTTATGAGTTGAGGTACCACTGCAACTATAAAACCTTCAAAGCTCCCAATAATATATTTTAAAAATTGGTATCAATCTCTGTACACTGTAACATCCAAAATGTAGCATCTGTCTGACCTACACTGATAGCAGACCTGGAGCTAGAGGTTGATTTGCTTCACTCACAACCTCCTCTCCAGCAGAAACAATTCTGCCCAATTTTGCTATTTATACAGTAATACAAAAAGATATTTCTGTAGAAGTTAATAATATTATTAATTAAAATAGGAAGAAAAAAGCTCCCCTCATAGTTTTGTCTCACTTAAGACTTCTTAATTTAAAATATCCAGCTCTATTAGCATTCAGGTTCAAATCAAAATTAAGAGAATGACATCAACACATAGATAGCTTCCATGTACGTCAAGTTTTGGAAAGCAAATACTGAAATATTTTTAGTGTAATCTCATTTAGTAATCCTGAAGGTTTACATTCATGACTGCAGGAATGACAGGAAGTCAGTGCACAGCACATTTATCAGAGTTAAGTGCACCTCTATGTAAGATTTACCTTCGATGCTCACACATTTCCAGAACCTGTGTCTTCTCATCACCTTCCAATTTGCTTTTCACTGGTTTGTCATTCCCACCTATAAGACAGAAACAGCCAAAAATAAAGTGGTATGTTTTCAAAGTTCCTGTTTTTTTTCAAACAGGAAACAAAGAATCTCCTTCTATTTTTCTGTTAGTTTTTTTTTTTTTAATTTGTAAAATAGTCAACAAAAGAACAAACCTAATCAAAACTCTAACAGTATCTAGAGTAAGTCAGAGTGAATTCATTGTAGCCCTGATGCACAAAACATGCCAAAGAGAAAGGGTGTACTACTACTGAAGTACTATCATGTAAGAAAAAACAGCCTTTCCACTATACTAAATACAACTAGGAACATAAAAAACAATGCTATGTGCTGCTAAACATGCAAGTGCAGTCTCATTTGTAATGAGCTGGAGGTAAAATAATTTTAATAGAAATTCTTACTATGGCATTACCCTTCTCTCCTTACACCTGTTGTCAGTTTGCCACCCCATTTTACAAAATCATCCAGGCTGCTACTTTCTCTCATCAGCAGTTTATCCCCTCAAGTGAGAAGACTGAACCCATATGATTTAGTATTTACCAGGATCCAGTGCATCTGCCCTCCATCTGTTCCCAGCAGCTCCAAGCATATTGCTCTCAGCTTTGCCTGAACAGTTTTAAAGGGTTTGGTTTCAGAGGTCTGGTTTGTTTGGGTTTTTTAAATAGCAGCAGCTAGAGATTCACACAGCATATAAACAATACCTTGGTGAGGAAAGAAAATACGAGCTGAGAAAACTGTACTAATTTTTCCTACAGTAACTGAAACACAGGTTTTTTTTAGATAAAACCCTTACACAGAGCAGCTTCTCTCTTCATGCTCTGTGACATGGGTGTCATCCCCTGGTTTGAAATCTCCAATCTGGGCACACACATAGCCTTACAGACACTCTCAGGTAGAAGTGATGTTGCCAATTACACACTCAGCTTTTTCAGATATTCACAGAATTCAATAATAAGCAAGCTTTCTCCAACTTGAGACCTACTGGAAAACTGACTCCCATTTTTCTTTTTAAATATTGATGGGAAATTGAACAACTAAAAATTGACAGGGTACTTGGTCATGTCATATACAGAGAAATTAAGCCAGAGAAAAGCAGTATTATGGGCATTACTGAGGTAAGAATTTCAAATGAGGTACAGTAGAACACACCTACTGACAATGGGAAGGGGAAAGGGGACCAAAGGTGACAAATTCTTAACCCAGAAATTAACTGTATTTCTGCTCAAAGCTAGAAGTTACTTTCTCACTGAAAATTTGAACTTTGTACTAACTTGTCAGATGCTGAATATAAGCAGATTCATTTTTCAGCTCCTCTTGCCTTCGCTTCGACACTCTCACAGCTCGTTGCTGAAGAAGGGCATGCACAGCCCATTCCAGTTCATTAATGTCCTTCAGCTGCAACACAGCAAACACTAATCAGGCTTTCAATTGATTTAAACCTCACAAGAATGAATAAAAACAAATTTCCATGGGTTTTTTGTATAGCTGTGAAATTAGAACAAAATTTCACATAGATTGACAAGTAAGTTCCTGGTCATGGGAGTTTTTCAGGCTGAAAACACAAACTACATGCCAGTTACACATCAAGGACTAAGACTTCATACAAAAGGGTTCACCAGGACACCACTGGTGTCCCTTGTTTTACCTCTGTTTGCTTTTGAGGCACTAGCTATTGAAGAAAATGTATTATTAACCAACATTTCTTCTCTTTAGAGTTACCTGAAGAAATTCACAACTGCAAAGTGACACTAAATTAAATTAAAATTAAATATGATTCTGATAGAATTGTGTTTTAGCTGGGTGGTATCTCTCATTTTTCACTGACAGAATACACCTTTATCATCTTAAAAAAAAAGAGGAAAATATACATACTTTTTCATTCAAACAGTTTATTAAGTTTTCTACATATGTTTTCATGGTCCTGTAGAATTTGTAATTCAGAGCTGCATCTGAAGACTTCTCCAACTCCTGGACAGACATCTTTGAGCTCTCAATATCCTCCATATATTTTTCATACTCTCTCTGGTGGGCACGGTGCACATCCTGTAAGGATGTTATCCTAAAAGAAAGAAACCCAGACAACCAGAACTATTGCCAAATTAACAGATGATGCATTCCAAAACATTTTTCCCATTATAATCACATACAAAATCTTTGCATGTATTAATAAGAGCACTTGCATTTGACCTGAGCAGCACTGAAAGATTTACCCATGCCAACATTTACAGGGTAGGGACAAACATCATGCTCTGGCAACCCAAATGTCATTTATATGGTGCTGGTTTTGAAAGCACCACAGATATTTTACCTGGACTCCTCAATACACCACACTTCCCAAAAACATAAAAGCCAAAATTACATGGTATCACATTATTAAATAGATTCTACCCAATGTAATCTGGTAAAAACTACAGCTCACATCAGCATGTCCATACCAGTTAATAAAAGTTGCATGTACAGAAGTACCTGTAAGCTTTCACAACGTGCTCACTATTAAATACAAACCAACTGACAACTCTTACTATTGTGTGATAAACACCAAAAACTTCTGCCTACAGCTGTCTCTAGTAGACAGGTAACACACAAACATTTACATATATTACAGCTCTGCTTCCTCTCTTTTTTACCCCTTCCCTCCTTATATATCCCAAGTGTTTACTCAGTTGGAGCAGGTCTGTAACAGAATCAAGGCACAGACCACAATTTATCTCACCTCCCTGCCACAATTTATCTCACCTCCCTGAACTGAACACTTCCCCAAAAAATAGTTGAACTAAGCTATTGTGTTCCACTGTGTTACAAATTAAAAAGAAAAAATATTAATCTATTTTAGCACTTAATATGTCAAAAACACCTACAAAGAAAACAGGTTTGTACCTACACCAATCAGTGTAGGTACACTCCTACACTGCTCCCCCTCCCCTTCTTGCTGTTTCCCAGACAAGTTTCCCATTCTTGACAGCTTTATTCTTATGTCTTCTTATTTGATTCTGTACATAAATTCCTGCTTCAGTTAACTCAATTCCCTTCAGGTGATTAAAGCTAAGAAAGCATACAATTCCACAGAAGTATTTAGTCCCACTTAGTTTCACTTCTCTAAACAAACGTGGTAGTGATGGTCTGTACAAAGCAAAGATTACACAGAGAGCTTGGTGCAAGTTCACAGCACAATTTATGTTTCACTTGTATTAAGTTACTTGTCTAAACTAATCTGAACAGCTGCTTCCCAGTGCTGGGAGGGATGATAGGGGATGGCTTACCTTGGGATGCCTGACCCCAGCTGTCCTTCCCACACACCCTCTAGGAGTCCAACCCAGGACACTTCAGCTGCCCACACAGCAGCTGAGCTGCCCAAGAGAATTCACAGCCTGGCACACAACTGATCCAGAAAAAGATCCAGACACGTTCTGAACAGGCTGTAAAAAACTTGGGCTGCTTTAATTAATACTGATCTATTTTTGCAGCTGGTATAAGAACTACCATAGGAGGATTGGGAGTGCCAGCTCCACCTGCCCCCAGTGAAGTTCTGCTTGCCGGGCAAATGTAACATCGAGCCAAGGCTCCTGCCAAGAACTGCCAGTGAGCATAAAAAGCTGCTGCCAAATAAATGAATTTACTTTCTAAAATTCGAGTTGATAGAAACACTCTTGGAAAGACCAAATGCTCCCCTGAAACAAAGTATTGCCACATAAAGTAAAAAAATCTGTAGTACTCCATTAGACTTGAAAACAACCCAAAAAAAGCTCAACATCTGGAAGAAAGAATAAGACTTCAGTTGTCTCATTCTGGGACAAAAACTCAGACAGTTTGTAAGTTAAGGAGTTACCTTTCAGTTAGTCTCTTCTTCACAATTTCCAAATTCACAGGTGGTAGAGAAACAGAGGTATCAAACTTGGGTTTGGTTGGTTGATATTTACGCACAGAAGCATTGTCACAAATTTCCTACAAGAATTAAGTGTCAATTTTTAATACACTGTTTAGGCAATTTCTCTCTTTGCAACTCTGCAGATCAATATGACACATTTGAATACTAGATATCTGATGCAAAGATATATATTTCAATCACAAAAAAATCTATACAAAACCCAATCGATTCAAGCATTAAATCCATAACTAAAAAGATCTACAGCTATCAATTGCTGCTGTTTCCTGAGGAGTAGAATTAACTTTTCCATAAGCAAGTGGAGTATGAGGACCTAAGATCATACTGAATTTGAACACCAGTTTCAGAAAGATGTAACTTTCTCTCATTCCTCTACTCCCCAAATTGGAAAAATTTCTACAGCTGTCAATTCTGACTTCAATTATGAGCTGGTTATTCAGATACTCCTAGTCTGATCCTGAGTAAGTGATCCAAGCCAGAACCAAAACTTCCAGCACACCAGAATATAGTTTGTTTTTCCAATAACTTACTGAGAAAAAGACAGCATTCTGCTGAACTGTGAAGAGAGCTCTCAGATTGCCACTCAGCAGAAATTTAGTAGAATAAAAGAATAATTTTTGCTTTGCAACTTTACAACATTTGTATTATTTGCATACTCTTGCTTTCCAAATCCCTTGCACAGCAGCAAAAAAATCAGAGTTCAGAATTTTCTTCTCTGCTTCCTGTGATCTCTTATCACAACAGGTACCTGCCTTTAGGGCTGACACCACCACACTGCTTCTCAACAGCCAGAGATTACAGATTTTCATTATCATCTTCCCATATTTCTAATCACCTTTCCCTGAAGAATCAGGGAATAACTTTCTAAAATCCACCCTAATGAGAGGGCAGAACAGAGATACAACAGTACTCCAGACAAGCTCTCTTGCTCTATAAGGAAAAAGCGACTTCCAATGGTTAGGAAAGCATGTGTCACCTGAGAGAGTTTAACAGCTTTCTTTATTTGCTGTTCTTCCCACTTGGCTTCATCATCACTTGATGCATCACCCAGAGACACTGGAAGGCAAAACAACTGTTATTATATCTAACTACACCCTTTATTTTTTCCCCCTCTCGTGTTCTCCTCCATCTAAAGCAACAATGGGTCTCCCAACCAATACTGAGAGGTGATACACACAAAAAACAGAAGATGAAAAACCTGCAGATGGAGGACTGCAAAACTGAAAGGCAAGGAAGGCTTGGAAAAGGCTACTGGGATTTGTAGGATTCATACTAACATTAATTTCCCCAACTGTTTCTCAGACAACTACTACTGCAGTAGGAGGTACACAAACATCTCATTTATGTCTCAAAGCAAAGTTGTGCATAATACATGTAAACAAGATATAAGTATAGATTATGACATTACACCCAACAAACCCTTGAGCATTCCAGAATATGCACTTAACTACAGACTTAAATACAAAAACAACTCATTAGCATTCATTTGAATGGCAGATTCTGCTCATAGTTATGCATTCCTTATAGCCCTTATTCAAATAATAAAGTAAACCTGTGCTTCATAAACAACACTATAAGCAGCTCTAAGGGAATAAAAACAATGGAAAAGCCAGTTATGTTTTGCATGCAGTAGGTTTGTTTACTTCTGAAGGGTTGGAATGCTGGTTTGTTTGTTTTTCATTTTTCAAATTTATGTCAGTGCAGGAAGAGCACTTAGAAGACCAGACCAGAAGCAGGAGGCAGGACTTAGAGTAACTTTATTCACAGTAAATGTGCCTTTTACAAGGCCTTTTTCTACTTTGAGAAACACTTACAAAATTATTTTTGGCCTTGCAGTCAACAAGGCCAAAAATAATTTTGCAAATGTTTCTCAAAGTATCCTGCACCACCACATGAGACCTAAACCAGGTTTATGACCCATATAACCTCAAGTACCAACTGTACACCCTTTTTCCAAGAGCACTGAGGAGCAAATCCTCACTCCTTACTGGACAAGTCCCACGTGGCTCCAGAGACTAAAACAAAGTCTCAGGGAGAAACACCACAAACTCACCCATGTCTTCAGTCATCCTCTGCCTAAGAGTTCTCATTTTAGGAGCAAATTCAAGATTCTTTGTTTCAGACTCATCTTCACTCTCCAAATCACTGCTTCCTCTTCTCTTAGGGACCTGAGGACTGTTTGAAATATCCAGGGCCAGATAATCAGCCTCTGTCCTGGCTAAGTGACGCTTCCTCCGAGCAGCCTCAACGTCAGCTGCACTGGGGATATTGCCTGCATCAAAGACAGAGAAAATGTAAGGAAAAGACTAAAAGCAACATTCTGTATCTAATGAAAATCATCACAACTGTTCAGCACCACTGTACAACTATAGATATAGAACACAAGATGGTTTTCTACAATGGTTGCCATGCAGAATATAAGGAGATGAAAGAGTGGCTCTCAGCCTCAAAGTAAGGTTTTATTTTGACCTCATGAAGGGAATTGTGCATCACTAAGGAGCAATTTTCTGCTGCCTTTCTTCCATAACCAGGGCTCATAATTTGTGCTCCATTCCCAAAATTAGCACAGAAAGACAACAAATGTTTGCAACTAAAAATATGGGGGAACCACTATTCTTCCAGAAGGGTAGCCCTGACTCAGGATAAACAGATGCCCATACCTTAGGTGGTTTAAACTTAGTGGAACTCATTTCACCTAACTTGTCATGTAATTCAAACACTAAATGTTCTAAAATAGCTTTCTTTAAAAAAAAAAAAAAGGAAAAAGAAAGCCAGGGAGCTAACCTGGTGATAAATCCTTCCTCCTCTGTGGAGAGCTGGACTCATTTTCAGAGTCTGAGCTGTTGTAATCCTCATTCAGTGAAGAATAAGTTTCATCCTCATTGTCCTCCTCCTCTTCACGAGTATCTTTGGTGTTGCCAACTCCAGGCTCCAAGTGACAGATTTCTTCATTATAGGGGGAAAAAGTATGATCCATTATTTCAGTTTCAGCTGCTGGAATATGATGTGCCATAACTGGTTACCAGAAATTATTTACACCCTGCTGCAGAAAAGACTGGTCACTTGTCTATTTCCACCTGTTCTCATCAAAACATGTCAAATTGTAATATTCCAAGACAGTCACTTACAAGCCAATTCTTGTATTGAATAAAAAGCATTTTTGATGATGCTTCCCATAGAAAGACTACAAGTCCTTCTGAGACACAGAGTGTATTTACATGCACAAAAGCAATGAGATCAGCTCTCAGATAACAGCTAATTAATATTCTGATTGCTCACAGCATGTTTGGATTCTTGACTTGAAAAATTGCATTTAGAAAGCACTTTTTTTAAAGCATTAACAATGACAGAGCTCTTAGTTAAACTATAAACATTTATATCTATCTGTCTCCAGCTATTATCAAATTCTTTAAAAATATTGATTCCTCTTCATCTGCCACACTTTCAGTAAATTGTAAGATTACTGAACAACAGAATGTACCACCTTTTATAAGAATATGATACGCTTTTATAAGAAGTTACTAAGAAAATTTACTATCTCAGCTGAATTACAACCCCAAAGGGAATTACTGCCCAATCTCAATCCAATTTACTTTTATCTAACATTAGCAAATATGGTATATCTGTGAATTGACAGAGGTGTCAAAAGGGGCATACATAAAGAGAACTTTTAGATGCATTTGTTTCTAAAACACACAAACTCCAAATATTCCAACAGGAAACTTACCACAGAATGGACTGGGTTGGAAGGTACCTTAAAGATCATCTAGCTCCAATTCCCCTGCCATGGGCAGGGACACCTTCCACTAGACCAGGTGCTCACAGCCCCATCCAACCTGGCCTTGAACACTTCCAGGGATGGGGAGTCCACAGCCTCTCTGGGCAACTGACTGTATTTCAATTAAACTAGGATACCACCAGAACAATCAAGGCTATGGACTGAATTCAACTAAAACATTTAAATGCTGTAAGAGCACACAATGTAATAATGTTTGCATTAAGTTTCATCAGGCAAAATGCTACTAAGCTCATATTTTCCCTCAATGCCAATGCTCAGATCAAACTGCAAGCTGACAGCAATAAGCAGTGGATACCTGGCCCATCATTTGAAAGCTATGATGCTGAGGTATAAACTTAGCAGAACTTTGTTAACTTTGATGTAGTTCATGGCTCTGCATAATCAGGTTTTCTCAAGAACCGCCTCCAAGTTCTGATAATCTTTTACCAATGTCAAACTGAAAATAATTTCAGTACAAATACATTACAATTATAAATCTGTAAACTGAAATTGTAAGCATAATTCTGGGTTCAATTAACAAGCAAAAAGCATCTAACAGCAGTATTTTTACATCACTCTTCACATATTTCATAAAGTATTTAACTAAAAAAAGTACTTACTTTTGCTTTCTTCAGCTTCTGTCTGTTCAGGCAGTAAGCTTTCCTTCTTTTTAATTCTAAAGGTTACTTCGTTGAAGGATGGCTTTTTAACTTTAAAAAACTCTTCACCTGCCAGAAAAAACAAAGTGATTCTGAGTGACATTAATAAAGTCAAAAATATACACACATATATACGTATGTACTGCATACAAAAGTGATGTAAACTGTACGTGTGCACAGCATAACTTTTGAATCACAGAATCAATTAGGTTGGAAAGGACCTCTGAGATCAAGTCCAACCTATGACCAAACACCAATATGTCAACAAGACCATGGCACTAAGGGCTATGTCCAGTCTTTCAGTTCTGGCTGGATTAATTCTAAATATTACTGTGGCTTTAGCACTCATGATCAATCACCTCTTAGGTAAAAACTGCAGCTCAGCCTTCTCTACACAGCAACACTGCACTGCTGAAATGCAGGGCCTCTCTGTAGCTTGTCCCCACTAAGGTGGCTATGTCTTCTTCTCGTGAACCACAACAGTAATAGCCCAGAAGTGTCAATTAAACACTTGGGTTTCATTTATTTAAGCTTGTTCATCATTAACTAGTCATGGAACCACAGTACTTGTTCTCTCTGGCTTTCTCCAGCTGTCAAAAGATTTCAGATGCTTTCCAGCCAAAAGAATGTGGACATAAATAATTGTCAAAGTATTTTTCACAGAACTGTCAAGGTTGAAAGGGACCAAGGGACCTCTGGAGATCACCCAGCCCAACCCCCCTGCCAGGGCAGGGTCACCTGGAACAGGTGAGACAGGAATGTGTCCAGGCGGCTCTGGAATATCTCCAGAGAGGGAGACGCCACGGCCTCCCTCGGCAGCTCGGGGAGGGGCAGTGCTCTGCCACCTTTGATGTAAAAAAGTTCTTCCTCGTGTTGAGGTGGAACTTACTGTGTTTTAGTTTATGACCACTGCTCCTCATCCTACTGCTGGGCATCACTGAAGAGAGTCCTGCAGCATTCTCCTGGCACACGCGTTCCAGATATTTAGATGGACTGATGAGACCCGCTCTCGGTCTCCTCCAGCCTAACCAGGCCCAGCCCCTGCTTTAGTTCGGGTTCACCACGCAAAGCCTGCGGTGCTTACAGCGAGCGGCAGGAGGCCGCCAGCGCGGGGCTCGCTGAGGCGGCAGCCCAAGGCGGAGCCGCTCCGCTCCCGGAGCCGCGGCCCTGCTCCGCGGGACACACCCACGGTCCCTGCTCACCTTCCCGCTCCTCCTCGCCGCCGAAGCTCAGCAGCTCCTTCCCGGCCCGGCCCGGCCCCGCTACGGCCCCGGCTCGGCGCTGCCC
>VZRH01006697.1:976776-987805 GCA_013397555.1 Urocynchramus pylzowi | reverse complement strand
TTTTTTTGGGTGGGGGTGGTGTGTGGGGCTTTAGCGGCGGTGGCTCCCACAGCCGGCGCTGCCGCCGCGAGCGCAGCGATCCCGGTGCCCGTGCCCACAGAGCTCCCGGAGCGCCCTGCCGAGGTGAGGTGACTAGGACGCGTTTGGAGAGCCCAGCTCCTTGTGGTGATGGTGATTTTGTTCCGTCTCGATAACTCTGAAAACGCGGAGTTTGGAGAAACCCAGCTGGTTTCTGCAGTTAAAGTTTGCAAACTGTTCTGTCTGTAAATAGACTGGCTTTTCTCGGTCGCGACTTCTCACCGCGGCATGTCGTAATTCAGAAAATAAAATGAGGCTGAGGTACGTGATTCGGTTTCCTAAACATTAAGGTACCATTTTGAATATAGTAAATGGTTTTCAGGGCAGTTGGGGCTTTGACATCTGTCACATTGCAGAACTCGAAAGTAGATTGTGCTTTAAGATAGTGCCTGCGTTCTTTGAAGTTATTCTTGCTGTTCTCTGAAACATCAGTCGGAAATTCCCCATCCAAAACACGAGAATGAGAAGTCTCAAGCTTCTTTGCCCTTGTGTCCAGAGTGCCCTATCTTGTGCGTCTCTCTTTTGGGAAAATGATGTTTTTTGAGCTCGTTTGCTGTTGGTGCTGGCCTGTGGTGGCCGCAGCTCCCCCGCCGGAGTGTGAGCAGAAGACTCGGAGGGTGTGTGAAGCAGAATGTGGTATGGGTAACATCGGTGGCACATAAATTGCTACTTGCTCTCAAGAACTTTGAATCATTCATCTGAAATTTGCTTGTAACAAAGATCTATATCCGCTGGTGCGATGGTGGCATGTAGGAGTAATGAGCACTAGAAACTAGTTGGGTAAATAGCTCCGTGGACTTCGTTCTGCTACCAAACCTGGTTCATTTTTGTTACCTTGTTTCCACTCTACCTCCCCTGTTTTGTTTATGTGTGTTTTTTTAGTCTGACTCATCTGGGAGGGGCATTCACACCACCGTACCTCTGAGTATTTAGAGAAACCCTAATTCAGACTGGGCTCCCTGTGGTGTGAAGAGCTCTCTGATGCCTGCAGACATAGATTTGGGCTGCTCCATGCTCTCTGTTGAACAGAATTTTTTGTTAGATTAGCCTCCTAACTCAGATGCCTAAATTAGATCAAGTGAATATGCTTATCCTTTTAATTACTATCCTGAGGGAATTGCATTTACTTTTTTTCTCCTCCATCTGTGCAAGATCTGGGGTACAGGACATTTCCCTGGCTGAGTTGTAGTTGTCACTGTAATAGAAGCAGAGAGGGTGATGTTCCTGTAGCAGTGACAATAACAAAATGGGGTACCTATGTCTGTTTGTGCTAATCATAAAAATAATGGGGTTATGTGCCATAGGTGCTGGTCAAAGCACCAAAGCTTTATGGGTACTTATTTTTTAAACCATTCTTGTCGACAGAATGAGCTAGATCAAGGCGAAAGTGAGTGTGGATGATTTTGAGCTGTATGTTTGAAAAGACTATTTATTGATACTTAGGTATTACAGTGATTTGTACCACAGCAGTACTTATAGTAAAGTTTTTTACAGATATTTCCATTGTAGTCTTTAATGTTGAAAAGTGAATTAATTTCATGCCATAGGAAAGTAGCAGCTATGAAAAATGGAGTTAAGTCTGTAGGTGATAGTATTTCTTCAATGAGCTGCTTGTCAGGAGCTGGTGAGGAAAATGAGGCAGCATTTGGAAAGTGAAAGGTGATGTGCGTGCTTTGCTTGGGGTGTTATCAGAAACCTTCACAACCTTTGAAAATAGGAATCTGTCAGGAAAATACTGTGGATTTAGTTCCTGAAAGGCAGTGTAGTTCAGATTAGTTCCTGTCACAAATTGAGACAGATGTCTCTGGTCTGAGAGATAATTTACTTGCAGACTTTTAGCTAACAGGTTATCTGCTGTTCCCTCAAAAGATGTAATTTGATCAGCATGTAAAATATGTGAAAAAAGCATTTAATGAAATTTTTCTTTTGAAGGCCAGAGTTGTTTTCTTTGCCTTTTTAAAAACTGATTTAAAAATTGGACATCTTTATTTGTAATGTTAATTTCTGGCCCATTTTCCCTTAAAAGGGAATACCTCCACTATCTCCATTTTTAAAAGCTTTTAACTGCTTCAATTTGTTTTTATTTACCTCAAATGTAGTTACAGAACCACATTGTTTTGAAGGGACTTCTGGAGATCATTTGGTCCAACCCTACAAAAAGCATGGCCAGCTGAGGTCAGGTCACTCAGAGCTGTGTCTGGTTGTGTTGGGATTATCTCTGAGGGTGGAGATCCCAAAAACTCACTGGACAGGCCTCTCCAGTTTGGTACCTACACTGGCTCAAAGTCCATCCCATCCCCTTGCCCAGGCTGCCAGTGAAGACATTAAACAATACTGGCCATGGTATCAGCTCCTGGGGAGCATCACTCGTTCCAGCCAGACAGATTTGGGACTACTGACCACAGCCCTTGGAGTCTGCTGGTCGGGCAGGTTTTCCACCCAGTTTACAGTCAAGTTTTTCAAATTGTATTCCACCAGTTTGGCTGTAAGGACACTGTGGGAGACCTTGTTAAAAGCCTTTGAGGTGGCAAAACAAGCTGCTGTGCCCTCGTTCACAGGGCCAGTCATCTCAAAGATGAGATGTGTCAGGTGTGGTTTGTCTCAATAGCCACATGCCATTTCCCATCACCTTTTTCTTCTGCAAGCATCTGTAGGTGGATCCCATGAGAATTTGCTCCATAATCTTTCTAGGGACTGAAGTAAGACTTAGCTGCCTTCTGTTTGCCTTTTTCCAGTCACCAGGATCCTTGACCAGTCACCAAGACCCCCCAAAAATAACAGAGCTTGGTCTTAGTGACATTAGCCAGTGTTCCTGGCAGCACTGGGGCTATGATTTGTTCCATATATATATATATATATATATATATATGCAAATCCTCTATTTACATGTTCTCAAGTTATTTTGACTTTCAAAAGCTGCTTTCAGTTCAGTGCAACGTTAAATCTTTTGGTAAAGGGTATTAGATGATGGATCCTGCCATATTTTTAAGTTTTGGAGTGAAGCTTGTTGTAGACAGTCATTCTGTGAAAATCAAGAGAGCAGTAGTTGGCTGACAGAGATTTTGGGATGTTACTTGGATTAGAAGGTTCATTGTATGTGGCTGAATGATTGTGAAAGTCAAAAATCCTTCTTAGGTTTTTTTGTCTTAAGTGATGATTGGTGATTATAAAGATAACGAAGATAGAGGTGCTAATTGAAGAGTTCTCTTCATTTTATGAGGGACTGACCTATTTCAAGCACTATCACTTGTTAGTAAAACAGCACAAAGTATACTTTGAGGTTCAGAGGTTGAGCCTAGATATGGGGTGAAATAGGGTAGTTACTGTATTCCTCTTACCTTTAAAAAACATACTATCACTCTTTAACTTCACCTTTTAAATTTGCATTTTTCTTGTGTGCCCTGGTTGGTGATAGATGACACATTAGACTATTTTGAAGGGGAACACTCATGTTAGAGTGCCTGGTTGCATTTCTGGAAGGGCTAAGCAGCTGTTTTAAGTGATCCTGAAATTTTCAAATGCTTAGTTGTAAATATTGCAGGTAGCTGAATTCCCTCTTGTATTCTATGTCTGAATCCTGATCAATATAGAACTGGGAGATTTATGTCTATGTGTAAGTTCAAGTTCCTTCCAGTAACAGACCAATGTAAGCCAAAATTAAGCCAGCTGTGAGCAGTGAAGCCTTGTTTTCTGTGGCATTAGCTGTCTGATTTTGATCAGATGTGAGCCTGTGTTGAATTTTTTCTTGTGGTCAGTATATTTAGAGCAGCTTTCAACCATGTGGATCCTCTGGTGTCTAATATAGGTACTCAAACATACAGCAGTCTTTCTCTCCCTTGAGGGTACTAAATTTGGTTGTACCTTTTCTGTCTGGCTGCCTGCTTTTTATGAATATTATATTCAGTTAAGATCATTGCAAAGGACACCCTTCTGTTAAGTGTGGTTCATGTTGGGTGATGGGGTTTATCAGAGTAGTTTACTCATGTCTCATACTCTGAGAAAGGCAAGCTAAGAATTCAGGCATCCTGGTTGCTTGGTTACTATCATGCTACTGCTTTCATTAATTCACTTGTCTATCAGGATGGTGCTTTTTGGTTTTTTAATTCTCAGATTTATTTAAGGATAAGTCTTTAGAAAACAAATAGGAGACTATTTCAGGAGTTCTTTGTTCTTCTTACTTCTCCGTATACATTGTTTTATTGCCCTTTGCAAGGTGACACAGGGACGGTAATAACTCGTTTTTCTGGTATTGTTGTGCCATTTGCACCAAATGTTGTAAACGTGAGGATTTGGTCACGTAAAAATTATACAGTAAAAATGGAGCTGGTGAAATGTAATTTTTCTTCAAATGGAGAGTATTTAGAACTTAGTCAGTATAGGAACAGTGCCTGGCCATGTTGGTTACTTGGATCCTAGAGTTAAAATAATGGATTCAACATTAACACATAGGTGAGCACAGTGTTGTGTAACTCTTATTTTCAGAACAACACATGAAATTCAAATGATGTAACATGATGACAGTAGCAGCACAAAGCATTGGAATTACCTAATAGAGGACAAGTACCTGAGAACTATTTTTAAACATTTTGGCAGTTACAGATAGTTGAAAAGGTGCGGTTGATCCAGAAAAGTCACAGCTTCTTTGGAACAGTGATTCTGAGAGCAGCCAGTTTGACTTGAGACACTTTGATATGGGATGTTGCTGCTTCAGAAGTAGCAGATAATAATTCTGAGCTGGCTCTACTAGTGAAAATGTTCAAGGCTGATGCAAGTGGAGCTTGTGAAATGCTGTGGCATCAGTCATGAGCAGAATCTGCAGTTAGTGATTCAACAGCATACACATGAATTAAGGGAAGAACAGGAAATGGGAGTTAACTTTTCTTTGTTTCTAAAAATATTACAATTGGAATGTGAAAGAAATTACCTATTATGGCTATACTAATAAATGTATCAAAAAGTCAGAGCACATTTAAATAATATTTTGGTCTTATCTTTCAAAGGTCAAGATTTTTACTAAAATCAAAAGCTAAAACTTTCTAGCTTTTTCCACTATACTCTTATGACTTTAAGGTAGGACACGTCTTTCTAACTGAGATACATTTGCCCCTTGGGATTTTACATTATATTGAGATGTTTGTTTAACATGGGTGATAATTGATTCTCTAAGATTATGAAATTCAATTTGGTGGTCCAAATATTATTACTGTATGCTCTAGAGCTCTGTGCTAAAGGTTTAAGAGACCACATTTCAACTGGATGATTTGAAGGACTGTTCTTGATAATACAAGTGTGGATGGGAGTGGGGTCAGAGGCAGGAGTCTTCAGCTGGGGCAGGTGGGGGGTGCTGTGCCACGCTGCCTGTGTCCTGGTCCAGCTCAGAACCAGTGTGCTGGTCCCAGAGTCCCTGTGCTGGGTGGGATCTCCATTGCACCCACACTTTTCTGCATCACTTTGGGGAATGCATTTTCACCCATCCATTATCCAACTAAAATACTCCTACCTAGTTTTTTTTTTCCTGTTTTGACTGCCATATGCTAATCTTTGCTTCTTCTCCCACAAGGTTTCCCTTTTTTTTTTTTTGATTCATCAGAGATAAACACCATTTCTGTGCTTTAAAGGCTTCTCGTAGCCTTTCTCCTCTCTGCTTGTCATCTCATTCAGTTTTGAGAAGTTAAACCTGTGATGGTTTTGTGCACCCATCCAGCTTGAAAGTAGATACCTAAACTGTAAATCCAGTTTCACTGAATGTTTTACTTTCATTATTTTTACTAATAATCAAAGATTGTTCTCTGCTGAGCACAGAAGAGTGCTTATGTATCTTTTGTTTCATGCTTTGCTATAGCAGTCCATCAGATGTTCTGTGTATTTTGCACTGTTATCTGTGTCTGAAAGCTGAGCAGCAAGTTAAATAGCATCTCTTCTATCATAAGAAGAAAATAATGTTAAGAATTCTTCTGTTAGTGTTTTTTTCTCTGTTAGCATTTTGCTTGTGCTTCTGATGGAAGGACAGGAGTGGGCTCAAAATTTTTCTCTAAGGTGGCAAGATTTTAAATGGATAAGCTTAAAAGTAATATGCTCTCATGTTTCCAGTCATGGTTGAAGTAAGAAAACAATGAAAAGAAGACAATTCGTCAAATACTTATGTCTTGCCCAAGTCCACATTGACATAAATTAGGAATTACAGTGTGAAAGTGGAGAACTGCAAATTTCAATGTGTGTGGACCTCACCAAACAGCATTTAAGGGCACTTGCGAATGATTACATGTGAGAATTGATGTGTTTTAAAACAGAATCTAAAAAACTAAGGCATATGGAGTGGGGAGTCATGTGAATTGGAAAGTAGGAAGCAAAAAAAATACCCAAAAAACCACAAGAGTATTTTAAGTTACCACCCCTTGAGGAGCAAGCATATCTCACTCAGCTCTCTGGAAAGGTTACAATATGCAGCCTAGAGTTGCTTCTTGAAGGTAGAAGATCAGAGCCTTTAAAAAAAAATCTTATAAATAGTCTACCCTCTGCTTCTTGGTTTTTTTTTTTTCGTTTCCTTTCTAAGCAAAGTGAGCAGAGGTGGTGATGTCTGTCTGGGATCAGGTGAGTGAATGTATTCTCCCAGGGCGTGACAGAGCTGGGTTCAATTCCCATCTTTTCCTGAGGAAGTTTCTGTCTCCTGGGAGAAGGGCCAGGGAATTAAATAGTGAGCTTCCTGAGGTGGGATTCTCATTCTCTCCCTCAGAACAATTTCTTCCTTGCAAAGAATATTTGAAGCTGGAGAGACAGACAGAGAGGGACCTGAAGGTCTCTGCCTTAATGTAAAGAATTAAAAATAAAATGGGAGAAATCTGCTCCTAGAAAGGAAGAAGGAAAAATCAGTTTTAATCTCCAGAAACAGAGGAGAGAGCTGAACTGTGTCTTGATACTTTGAATGGGTGCTTTCACAACTGAGCAGCTGTGTAAGAAACAGAGTAAGCCCAGCAATAGTGACCACACAATTCTGTTTTTTGAACAGAAACAAAGATCCTTGTATTTTGGATGGTCAGTATATTCAGAAAGCATATTAGTCAAGCAAGGTGGGCAGTAAGGTATTTGTCAGAAAAATATTTTTTGTGTTCTGTCTGGATCACAGAATCACTAGGTTGGAAGAGACCTTCAAGATCAAGTCCATTCCCTAACACCTCAACTAAACCATGGCACCAAGTACCACATCCAGTCTTTTCTTAAACACATCCAGGGATGGTGACTCTACCACCTCCCCAGGCAGACCATTTCAGAACTTTTATCACTCTTTCCATAAAAAACTTTTCCCTAATATCCAACCTATATTTTCCTTGGCACAGCTGAAGACTGTGTCTTCTGGTTCTGTCATGTGCTACCTGGAGAAAAGAGACCAGCCCCCACCTGACCACAACCTTCCTTCAGGAAGTTGTAGAGAGTGATGAGGCCACCCCTGAGTCTCCTTTTCTCCAGGCTAAACACCCCCAGCTCCCCCAGCCATTCCTCAGAGGGCTGTGTTCCCAGCCCCTCACCAGCCTCGTTGCCTCCTCTGGATGCTCTCACTGTTGGGTAGGAAGTTGCTCTTTCACAATGAGCAAGGAAGGGGCTTCATACCATAGGGTTAAAAAACAAAATGTTGAACGCTTTTTTTTTTTTTTTTTTAATATCAAAATATTAACTAAGGCTCTCAGTACTGTTATCTACAGTAGCAGGGGGAGCAGGAAGAGCCAGCAATGTGCTACCCACAGTCAACTCCTCCGTTTTGTCACTGATGTCATTCATCTGTTATCAGAGTGGGTGGACTTTGTAAGCTGGCCACAGTGCATTTTGAAAAGGCCATGTGGCTGTGTATAACTGTACTGTATAAAGGAGATAAATGCTTGGCCTGCCACAATGTTGAGATGTTTTTCTTTTTTTTTTTTTTTATCAGTAAACTCTCATACCAGTATGTCTTGAACAAAAAGACAAAAAGAAGTTACAGTCTGTGCTGATTCATAATGCCTTACTAATGCTTCTTATGATCTCATTTTTAAGAGAGTGCTCCAAAATAAGCAGCAAACAACTACATGGGCTATTACAGTGTCACTGCTTTGCAAATATAATGAGTTGTCTTTGTGTTGTTCAGGTCTACAGGTGTTGCAAAGAGTAAATCAGGTAACTAGTGCTGCAGTCTCTGTCCTTGCTAATTGGCTCTTGCAGCAAAATTCTGCAATACATCATCCTCCTGCCACAGAGAGAAGCAAAAGAGTAATAGTGTGACCATACATGCTGCTTCCATGGGATTTGCTTTCTTCCAGACAGAGCTTGGTGCACCAGACCTTCGTTCCTACTAAAACTATGTGGCTGTGGTTTTTCTGAGAAATGTTTTGAAAAAAAAAAAATTGATTTAAGTATAAATATTAACAAAGATTGTGGTAAGGCTGCCCTTCATAAAATGGCAATATGCCTATGATAGGAAAAAAGCTTTTTGTTTTCCCTTTCTGCTCCAGTCTGCCCAGCTCTAATGTTTTCTAATACTTTCAGCATGGTCCTGATGTGCCCCTTGCTTCTTGCAATCTCCTCATTTCTTTTCTCCACTTGTATCAACTATAATGAACACTGAGAGAGGGAACAGAAGTTGCAGTCTGTCAGGTCAGTTTGTGAAACAATTAGTGCTTTAAAGATTTGGGCTAGTCAGATGGCTTGTTTACAAGAACTTGCTGTTCTGCTGTTTAAATGTGGGATCCAAGTTTTCCTGTTTTCACCCTAAATGGCAGCAGGACTTAATGTCATCTGCAGTGTTTGTAAGGATGTTTGATCCTGTTGTTACGCCATGGATTTCATGCTGCCTGCCACAGTTTCTTAGAACTGACGACTGAGTTCTCCAAGCACATCTTCTAGAGCATTTTGCAGAAACAGCTTTCTGTGAAATGCTCGGTGGCAATGTCCATGATTTCATCCATATCATCTGGTTGGGACAATGATTATAGTATTTTCTTGATTCTTATTTTCTTGATTCTTATTTTCTTTCTTCACTGAATATTTCTGTATGACATTGTGTAAAAAGGGTCCTTGGAAATGTACAGCTTTCACCTCCATTAATGATTAAAAGTCATCAGAATCTATCTATAAAAGTGTTAAGTTTGTCTTAAAATGAGAATATTTTGCTGTGATTCCCCTTGGTAAATAAGTGGTTCACACTTGTGTCCTAAAGGCTTAAGGTGCTTTTATACCTTTGCAATTTTTATAGATGGTGACTGCAGCAACTTTATTTGCAATTTGTGAAAATGAGCTGCTTTTATCTTTGATATATGCATAGTCTCCAAGCCTTTGGGATGTGCTGGAGAAAGGCAGAAGACAGAATGCTTGTTGAGTGCAAGCTCCATTCTTTGGGAAGGATTGTTTTCACAGACTTTTGAAAAATGTGTGAAGATTTCAAGTTTACTGGGCTGTTTCCTCCTTCTTTAAAAAAAATTGAGGGGAAATTATACTGCAACAATACTTTTATTCTTCCTTTTTTTTACTTCTTGATACGATTGAGAAGCTGTCACTGTAGAAGTATCTGTGCTTGGTGAAGTCCTGGTGTCTGAATGATGTGGATCTGTGCAATGGGATAAGATTGTGTTCCCAATGCTGGTGATATACAAAATCCTATAGAACTCCCATTTATGATTTTTGGTTGCTTCTGTAAGGTCATAGTATTCTCTGTTTGTAAGGGTTACTGTAGGAGGGTTTGGTTCCCTTCAAGTTTAATGTTTATTTAAAATACAACAAGGTCTGCATATAGACATAATAGTGAGACAGCAGAGCTAAATCATGATTTAATCACATCACATTGCTGTAATGTACTCTCAGTACAGACCCATTGGGCAGTTCCCTGTTTTTGGACCTTGGGTGTTGGTTCATCTACACAGCAATGCCCAGCACAGATTTACCAGGCTGGTTCAGCCCAAACTCGGGGAATTTTCAGGTACAATGAAAAATCATGTGTTGATAATTTGGGCGGGGATGCTCATTATTTTTGCTGATGAAAATGAACCAGCAAAATGTGTCCTCCGTAGATGCAGGGCCTTCATAAATAGGAATGACCTTCACCAAGTGAAAGTGACATCAAAGTCCTCAAAAGTTTTCAGTTGAAATTGATTTTAAAATGTGATTTAGTTGTGACTCTAGGGACATTAAAATAAGGAGAAGGGGTTTCTCCATTTAGTGTGCATGAAGCTGCCTGGGTTATTTCTCCCACTCTCAAGCTAAGCTGTAGAGGGTTTTGAAAGCTCAATCTACACAAGCCATTTCAGCAAAACCAAGGTGAAATGCAATTGTCTAACTCTGAGTTGTATGAAGTATTTTAAAAGTACATCTTAATATTTGGGGCTGGAAGAGTTAATCAGTTTACTATCAAGACCTGTATTGTCTGATAATTATCTGACTTGTATTGTGAGGCCTTCCTTTGAGTACTGTGTCCAGTTTTTGGGCCCACAGTGTAAGAAGCATATAAAAATACCAGAATATGTCCAAAGGAGGGAAACAAGGATGGTGAAAGGACTAGAGGGCAAGACTTTTGAGGAACAGCTGAGGATGTGAGGTTTGTCCAGTTCAGAGAAGAGACTGAGGGGGTGACCCCATTGCTGGCTACATCTTCCTCATGATGGGAGCAGCAGGGGAAGTGCTGGTCTCTTCTGGTGACAGGACATGAGAGAATGGCTTAAAGCCATATCAGAGCACATTGAGATGGGATCTAAGGAAAAGTTCTGCACAGACAGAGCAAACATGCACAGGAAGCTCCCCAGGGAAGGGGTAATGGCCCCAGCTGGTGTTCATGCAGTGCTGGCCAGTGCTCTTCAGATAGGCATGTTAACTTTCAGGGTGTCTTGTGTGGAGTCTGAAGTTGGACTCAATGATCCTCTTGTGTCCCTTCCAACTTGGGATAGTCTGTGTTTTTGTGATTACTCATTTTGAAAAAAAAAAAAAAACAAACCAA
>VZRH01006697.1:923829-975048 GCA_013397555.1 Urocynchramus pylzowi | reverse complement strand
AAAAAAAAAAAAAAAAAGGACCGAAATAAATGCCAACAAATGCCTGCCCCCGCTGCCGGTGTGGCCGGCGGTTCAGCAGCCCGGGCCGGGCATTGTTCGCGGTGGGAAGCGGGGCCGCGGCTCTGCCCTTGTTGCATTATTAATGGCACGATGTTTTCACCTTGCAGATGGCTGAGGGCTAGCGGGGCCCATTCGGGACCATGATGGCTCAGTTTCCCGCAGCCGTGAATGGTGAGTAGCTCCGGGTCGCTCAGGTGGGGTGGTTTGTTTGGGATTTGTTGTTTGTTTGTGGGTTTTGGTGCCCGCAGCAGCGTTTTTGGGTGGCTTTGCTGCAGATCCGATCGCTGTCCGTATCCTGGGAGGGGACAGCATCGCTGCAGTGTCATTTGGGCTGCGATGACAATCTCGGGTCGTTTACAGGGCTCAGGAATGTGTGAGTTGTAGTGCCAGCGCTGCCTGACTTCAAGCAGGGAATATGCCAAGTAATAGTCGATTAAACTTGCATACCTTTTCTGTTATGTAATTCAGCACAAAATGTGTTTGTTCCATTATGGTCTATTACGTTGTTCGTTTTAAACAAAATATTTGAATGTGTCAAGCAGTTTGTGACATTGCTGAAAACAATCAGCCCTTCTCAAAAAAAAAAAAAAAAAAAAGAGAAAAAGAATTTTCTTCTTGACTGCTCTTTCCACTACAGAAACTTTTGAATTTGTTTCTTGGTGATTTCCTTTCAAAGACATGAGAGTTGGAACCTTAAAATTGTTCCTGTGTGTGTGTATGGGATGGAGCTTTTATTTTTAGAGAAGGCTTATTTGTGAAGGTAGGATTTGCAGAGACCTGCAAAGATATTTGACATTTGCATGTTGTTATTTACAGAATTGGCCAAAATGAAAATACAAGTATAGAAACAATGTTTTGTACTTCACATGCTCCTGATAAGGAGTATTTCTCCTGATAAAAATAGAAACATAGATACAGGAATGAGTATTTGTCTCATTTATCTGTGAAGGTTACTGCAGGACTGGGAGGTCTTTAACTAATTTAGAAAATTGTCACTGAGATAAATTGGGAAAGGTTTTTTTGAGTTGTTTGGCTTTTTTTTTTTTCCCCAGAACAACATTCAGATTTCAAATTAAACCTCTTATTAAACCTGTTTTATGTAAGACATTTTGTAAAAAGAAATAAATCTGTGTAATCAACACTTTTTTTATATACAGTCAGCTGCAGTTTTTTCCAAACTTTGTTTCAGAGACCTTACAATAAAAGCCAAGTAAAAGGAGTCAATAAATACTAGGAGAAATCCTATAGACCAGATTATTTTTTTCACTTAATTGGACATAATGGAATTTTTTTTTTTATTATTATTGCCACATGACTTTTGCTTCTCCATTTCAAAAAACAGTCAGAAGCTCTCTTTGGAGAAGATACAGCTTTATATTCTTGGCTGTCCCTGTGGTTGATGTATACATAAGTTATTTGATGTCTTTTTGTTTTGGCTTTTTATTCCTTGGTTCTATTGGAGGATTGCATGTGTTCTGTCAGAGCTGACCACATACAATGTTCTCAGAAGCCTTAGTTTGGGAGAATACCCTTGATCTGAAATCCCTTGGGCAGTACTGTCTGCCACACTCAAAAGGAATGGTGCCGGGGGGGATGCTGCCTTTCCCCTCTCAGAATTTTACTGTGTTGGAAGGCACAGTAAGAGGGAGAGCATGGGGAAGAGAGACACCAGGCAACAGTTAAACTGTTGCTCCTCACAGAGTGGTTTGGATGACTGTGTCAACTCTGTGTAGTCTTGCAGTCATAGTTCTTATCAGAACCGGTGAAATTTCAAACAAGTCAAGTGTTTTAAACAATAGTTTTAATGTGATTTCAAGGTAAATACTCAGCAACCTTTGCTGTTGAAGTTGCTCTCTAACCTTTGTTCCTCTTCCCTGCTCCTTACCCCTTACAAGCATTGCTGTAGTGGCTGCATTCAAAGTAGTTCACCTGCATTTGCCACTCATTGCAGGAAACCTCTAATTACGTTGTTAGACCTAGTAGTGACTTGAAGCATGAGATGAAGAGTGAGGTTATGTGTGAGGCAACCAAGCCATTAGGCACTGCTGCAGCCTGGGAACACTGGCTGCCTGCCTCACCTTTGTGCTAGCACTGCATTGACCCTTCCCTTTTGTATGCTGCTGGAGGAAATAGTGGGTTCCTTCTGTGGGAAAAAACCCTCTCATTCTTACCAAGGTACAATATACTTAGCTTTTAGTTCATGAGTAGTGTAATGCATGAAGTAGTTTCCGTTTCTGGGTTATTTTTGGTGTTCAATGTTACAGAAAAGTGTGTGGATGGCATGGAGCAGATGTGTGTACAAGTGTGTGATGATGTGACACAGTCTGAGAGCTGCAGGGTTCAAAGCATGATACTCAGCCTCAAACAAATACAAGTGGGAGATGCTACAACACTTTATTTACCAGCCTAAGCAGAGAAAGCAGCTCTGCACAGGATCCTGAGAAGGAAGGGGAACTGAGCTGTGTGTGGAGCTCATGTGGAGAGACTCAGCTTCATTGAGGCACCTTCAGAGCGTACCTTGGCCAAGCAGGGTCCTGAGCCTGTCCAGCCTCAGCGTGTGCCTGCTGGCCACTGTGCTGTACTGGGAGCTGGCCACGTGTAAATGTGCTCTGGGGGCACCTGCTGTTGACAGACCTTTCTTTAAAGTCATGAAAGGACACAGTGTCCAGGAAGGAGCTCCCTTGACTCTCCATTGCTGTCCAAGGTGACCTTTGTGGGTGCCTTACTAACAAGCTGAAATTCAAAGAGGAAAAGCAGGACTAAAGAGTGGGTGTTGATTTTTCTGGAACTCAAGGCAGACCTGCTGGTTTTTATAAATTTATATCCCGTGCAAAATGTAAAGGTTATGGTGACATTTTATATGAACAGGCAAGGCTGAGCAACATGTTTCTTATGCAGCACCAGATGGATAAGAGACATTTATCTATGTGGAGTCCAGTTCTATCAAAGAGCCACTCCAGGCATATCTTTCTCCCCAGTCAGCAAACAAAATTGAAGATCCCCTACTGAGAATTTAGTTCTATCCTTTAACTGCTTGAATATTGGTCATTATTCCTGTGAAAATGATAATACAGACCCAGTTTATGGTAGTTGATTCTTCTTACACAGTTCTCCACCTGGACAAAGCTTGCTTAGGAATTCATCCTGAGTCTTGCAAAAGCTTTTGGAAATGACCTTTTGTTACATAAATAACAATTTCAGCAATTGTGTTTCTAAAGAAAGAGTTAATATACTAACTGCAAAAGACACTTAAAAAGTGTCTTTTTAAAGGCTTTAATAGGTTAAAATGTATTTCCATCTAATTTGTCTCAGTGATTGCTGTTTTTGTCACTGCAAAAAGTAACCTTTACTGCCATGGGATGTGTTCTTCCAGCTGGAGAGGAGTTGCAAGATGTTTCTTTTCCATTTCTCCTTCCTTCTCCTGTAGGCTAGATTTGTTCAGGGTTTGATATCCATGCTGATGGATCTTGGTTTGGGGAGATTTAGTCTTAAGGGACCACCAGGAACAAGGAAAGCAGTATTTGCTGATCAGTATCTTTCACATTGTTTACTTAAGTACCATTGGAATTTTTGGGCTGTGCTTTTTTTGTTTATGTTTTTGTTTGCCATTTCTCTTCCCTTCTACCACCTGTTTCCGTTCGATATAAGTTTTCTGTGGTCCAGCAGGAAAATCTCTGATAAACTGAGGCATAGAAAGTAATAGTTGTAACTCATTTCACGTGCTTCCAAACCTTCATAAGTAAACCTGGATTTTGTGCTGCTGTGAATAGAATTTTTTATTTTCACACTTAGGTGTTTTGGAAACTAAAGTAGACATGAAGGGGTTCTGTGAGGTCCTGGTTCCCTGGTGTCAAGGGCAAAACACTCACCAACAGGTTCTGCTGCACTTTCTCTTTAGAAAAGTCAGTCTCAAGCTTTGCAGTCTGAATTTTTTTGATTTAGGAGCAACCCTGGTCATCAGAGTTCAATTAAAAGCTGCTTGAGTGCAACCTGACTCTTCACCTTGTGTGCACTGTAGATATGGAAACTGTAGACTTGAATATCAACAAGCATAGATAAAGATACAAAGCTGAATTAGACCTTGCAAAACAAGTATCAGAACTTGTTCTCCCATCTAAAAGTAGGAAAGAGAAAGAAATTATAAGACAAGAGCAAATATTTTCTCTGTCTTTATTTATGAATTAAAATTTCCTTTCAGTGAGGGCAGTGGTGTCAGTTGATATGGAGCAAAATTCATATCTCAAGTCAGAGGGGTGTTTATCTTCCACTATCACACCCTGCAAAAAATTAGATTTCCAGTGTATCTGCCACGTTATATGTTTTCTTTAATCTTGTAAGTCAGAAATAGTGCTGTAGGGTTTCAGAATACAAGGTATCTTATTTATATTTAATTGTGAGCATAATATAATTCACATGGTGGATGTAAGAGGAAATCTTAGAAGGAAAAAATAGTTAGACATTGAGATATATGTTAAATGGAGTAAATGGAAATAGGTTTTAACAAGACAAGGTTGCACTTTGTGCCTTCTTTAATACCTGAGTTTTGTAAAAAACATGTAACAGATCCCATGGTTGGATTTCATTAGAGAAATAAATGGCTAAAAGGAAAAGAAAATGCAAGTTTTAGACCATACTGTTGTAGTCATGTTATTATTCTTGGATTTTATCATGATGCTAGTCTTAATGGTTATTTATGGCAATATCATCAGTAAAAAGAAAACATATACTGGCTAAATTAGAAGATGACAAACTCTGGAATAATTTTCCATACATAGTATGGGCTGCATATCATTGGTTAAATTTCATCACATTTCTGCTGTTCTGACTTCAAATAGCTTTTTAGCCATACCATTATGGGCTAGAAGAATTTTTGCTGTGTGCTGGGAACTCAGCAGTTGGCTGTGACTAACGAGGAGGACGACCGGATGTGTTAGAGGATCACGTAGTAATTACGTGATTTGAGGGAAAGGAAATGCATCCTAAAATGTGGGGGATGAAGTCAGGAGTTCTGTGTGCTATTGCTTCAGGCCTTGGTGGGATATGAAGTGGGTTACAGGGTAGAATTTGGGTTATCTGCTTAAGAGGGGGCAAAAGAACCCAGGAAGTGAAATAGATACAGAGCTGGACTTCAGTGTAATTAATTAAGTGCTGAGAAATAATGAAGGGATTGCCTTTATTAACCTGCCCAGATAAGAGCTTACTGTTTTGTTTTGGGTTTAATTTTAATTTCATTGCATTTCCTATTCAGTAAATAAATTTGCTCTTTATTTTTTCTTTACTATGAAGAACATTAAGGAAGGAAACTAACTTGTCTTTGAGTGCAATGTTAGTACAGGGGTAAATAGAGATGAAGCAGCTGTTGATGCAGTTGGTCTGGAAATGGGAATGTTCTGTCAGCAGTGACATTCTGGACCATGGTCAAGGAGGAAATCTGATTGCCTTAAGGCAGAACTTGCGTTTTAGGGAGGAATTAATGTATTAGGATTTCTTGGAGAAGCAGCAGTCTGCACATGGTGACCTTAGAAGTCCCTTCCAATCCGGTGCTCCTAAAATGTAATGAAGAATTAGATAATAATGAAGATTAGTGTTAGATCTTGAGCTGTTAACTTACTTTAAACCTATAGTTTTGTCTTTCTAAGATTTCATTTTGTTAGGATCACGTCTTAGTTTTTATAAGGGGAAACCCAGGATGGTTTTTATCTGGAATACTAATACTATAATGCAAGCTGTTTTATTCATTTCGGATGTCAGAGAGACTTCCTGGTGTTTTTTCTTCAAAGCATATAAAACCCTAAACAGAAAACACAAGAAGATCTACAAATACTTTCCCGAAATGCAGCAGAAGGCTGAAAGCTTAGCTGAAAAGACTCAGAAACATAAATCTAACACATGGCCAAGTGTCAAAGTACCTTGACTGTTAAAATGTTCATTTTCTTGAAGGTTTAATTCCCAATTTTGTGAAATACATTACCACTTCATGTGGTTGTTGCAATTTAGGATTGATGAGCATTGTGTGAAGTGGCACCATCTTAACATCTACTAAATTCCAAATCATCTGTGATCATCACTTTGAACAGGCCATAGACAATACTAATCAGTATTGGCAGAATGAGTTCAGGTTTAGCCCACTAATTATAATGGCAAGAACAAACACATTTTTTCAGGCATTGTGGTCTGTCAGATATATTTATATAATGCCCTATTACTTTAATTAGGAATCTTGTGTGTTCAGCCTTTCCAGTGTACTGCATCAGTTCTGTGGGACATCTGTTGTTTTCCTGACAATGGGACAGTAGCTTTAAATCATCACTGAGAGAGCTGGAAGGGGTGAATCCCTGGAAAGCTGAAAGAATGTCAGTGTCCATGGCACTAGCATTCATATTGGCTATCTTCAGAGAAGATATTTTAATAAGCTAAAAACATTTGTGCTTTAGTTGGGTGTGAAGTTCTCTCTATGCAAGTCTCAGGAACAGGTAAGATTAAATGAATATCAAGAACTTTTGCTGCTGTTTTACTTCTTCTTACTGAAGTAATTTTTCTTAAAAGTTTTTTTTTATATATATAATATAGATAAGAGGTGGTATATTTTAAATTATACACTGACATTTTTCCCTGCATTTCTTCTCATAATCATGATTTAGCATTGAACCATGATCTCTGCAGCACAGTTGTTTCTTTAGGAAACAGATCTTTCCTGAAAAGTCCTGGTTTCACTGCTGTGGAACTCTGCACCTGTTACAGTGTGTGTTGATACTCGTATAACTGTACTAAAAAGGGTACACTTACATTTTCTTACCAGCTACAAGTGAAATTTGTTGTGCAGTGAATTTCCTGTGAGACACAGAACTTCCATAGCTCTGTGTCTCACAGGAAATCTTCAGGCTTGGGGAAATAAAGTGTACAGGTGTGAGTTAATGTATGAACTGTTTCTGATGGAGATAATGTGGGTTGGAAGGCCAGCAGAGTCTCTCCTCCTATTTCTCATGTTCTCTGTATTCAGATTGGATTAAGAAATACACAGACAGTCCTTTTAAACCTGGCCTGAAGATAACATTCACTAAACTCCTTTTTCTGGAAATGATCCACTCTGTAGCTGCCAGAATCTGTTACATAAAAGGAATTAAACACAAAGTGAGGGTACCTGTGAAAAAGGTGGCCAGAGAGGTTGTGGCTCCTGTGCTAAGAGAGACTAAACAGATGAGAGTTGTTTAGTTTAGTTTAGAGACAGCTAAGGATAGTTCAGGTGTTTTTTTAGAGACAGCTAAAAACCTGTAAAGCCATAACAGTATAGAAAATGCTAACAAGGGAAGGAATATTCACTGTATTTTTTTCGTAGCTGAAAAGCAACCTGATACCTAGTGAAATGACTGAGTTTAAGACTAACAGAATAAAAGGGGTTTGTTTGTTGGTTCCGTAGCTTGTTTCACACAGTGAACAACTCACAACTCATTTTTAGGACTCACTGTCTTTAGGATGTTTTGGAAACAGTACATGGAATCAAAACTTGAGGAAGAAAGATCTGTGCCATGGCTAATTTTTGGCTCAAGAAGCTTGCTAAATTCATGGTTTCTGTCAACTGAGAAACTGTAACAACTGTAATACCTGGGGAAGAATTCTGTTCTAAATTCTAGCCCATAAATGTCCCTATGAGCTGCTGGCAAGGTAGGATTAGGGATTGTGATATAAACTGATACCAGTGGTTGTATGAACATAAATTAAACAGTTTTTAATTTATGATATTTCAAATCAAACCCCCATGTGTGCTAGGAAAGTAATATTGTATGTGTGCTGGATATAGTTGGCAGGTTCTGCTGATTAGTAATTTAACCTTCTAAGGAGTACTGTTTAAGCAAACTCTCTTATTCTTTCTTCTGTTTCCTTTGTGTTTCCTTTCAATTTTTTATTTCTGCCAGGACTAGAAGTTACAAAGAGGAGGGTAACAAGAGTGATTAAAGATACAGAACAGCTTCCATATGTGGATTAATTGAATTGACTAGGACATTTCAGCTTGGAAATGAAAGGGTGGGGATGGTGGAAAATACAGATGTCACCTTCCCAAGGTCATCCATTATTTTTCAGGCAAGGGAAGGGTAATTGCTCTTTGATAACACAAGGATTATCCAACATCAGATGAAAGTACCATTGGCAGATCTCAATCATACAGAGCACTTTGCACTGTGTTAAATAAACAATGAAAGCTGTAGGAAGCTATGGATGACAAAAGGTCTTGGATTCCTTAAATGAAAAGAGATAGGTGGATTTTCCTTCTAGTAACGAGGCAGTTCTGTGGAGCTGAGGAGACATCCTGGAGCAGCACCACCACATGCTTGGCTCACACTGTCACTCTGTGCTGTGATCTCAGCTGGGAGAATATTCAGTCTCTGCTAGAAGGACTGTTACTGTGTTTTGTTTCCTGAATTATCTCCTATTTTTATTTTATTCTGAGATCTTTCAGGAAATGCCTCTTCATTTTTTTCTTCTCTCCCACCCTTCCTGTGTAATTTTTTGGGGATTTTTTTTTGTTGTTGTTGTTCGTCTGTTTTCCTCTTCTCTTTCAAGTCTGTGTCCCAGTTCTCCATTGCAAATACAACCCCTCAGCCTTCTGGTCCCAGACTTCCTCCTCCAGTCTGAGAACCCAGAAATGTGGTTTTTACTCTAATGGCCAGATAGTGATGAGAACTATGAAAATTACTAGAAAGGACTTAATATTCCTGAAACAGAATTCTGTTCTGATTTTGTCAGCGTATGTCTTTGTGGGAGAATAATTTCCTTTACTGCATCTAATTTCAAGGTTCACTTTCTGTCCTCTTCCCTGGTATTTTTACTGCCTGCATTTCTCCTGGTGCAGAAAGATTTATTGGCTGCCAAAGATGGAAGCTTACCTGAATCTTACTAGTTTTGCTGCATTCCACAGAGATTTGCTAGACAATAATTAAACAAATTGTTATTCTGTAAATTTTTAATTAAGTCATAGAGTTGTTTTCTGAATGCTGGTGAGCAGCAGTTTTCAGGATTAGAAATGTTTTGTCTAAGCTCTGGTGATCTTTTTCCACAAACATGGTGACTAAAAATTTTTGTTTTTCTCATGGAAGGCTTTGATACTATACAGGTTGATGAGTTTACTTGAAAAAGCTTCTGACTTGTCTTTAACTGTAGGGTAAGGATCTCTTCCATCTTTGTCAGGCTGGGAAGGAAGGCCATGGACTTTGTCAGCTGGAAGTTTGCTCACCTTAAAAGCAAATGGAGGCAGGGCTTAAAGCTGGAGAATTTAGCAAAGTATGATTATATTATGCTGTGATAATATTGCTTACTTGAGCTTCTTGTACCTTCCTTTGGAAAGACTCTTGTTGGTGTGACATTTTTCTTCTCTTCTTTCCATTTCTAAAACCAATCCAAAAGTATGAATTGCAGGTTTAGGAGAATGCCCATTGCTGTGTGCTGGGCACTGGAGAGGATGTGCCTCAAATCCTGTGCCCACTTCTGGGCCCCTCAGTTCAGGAGGGACATTGAGGGGCTGGAGCATGTCCAGGGAAGGGAACGGAGCTGGGGAAGGGTCTGGAGCACTTGGGGGGGCTCAGCCTGGAGAAAAGGAGGCTCAGGGGGGATCTTCTGGCTCTCCACAGCTCCCTGACAGGAGGGGACAGCCAGGTGGGGGTTGGGCTCTTTTCACAAGTAACAAATGACAGGCCAAGGCAAAGCGGCTTCAAGTTGTACCAGGGGAGATTGAGATTGAATATTGGATAAAATTTTTTTTCCTGAAAGGGTTGTCAAGCATTAGACAGGCTGTCCAGGGCAGTGCTGGAGTCATCATCCCTGCAGGCATTTAAAAGATGTATAAATGTGGCACTGAGGGACATGGTTTGGTGGTGGGCTTGGCAGTGCTGGGTTGATGGCTGGACTCCATGATCTTAAAGGTCTTTTCCAACCTGAGTGATTCTGTGGTTCTGTGATTCAGGGCCCAGACAGAGCTGTCATTGGCTAGAAGAATGGGCTTGTTTCATGTGCTGTATCCATATAACTCAGCAACTACAGCTGCTTTCACTGTCATTGTTTCTCCAGAATAAGGCAGAAAATAATTTTGTATTAATTGCTGGTATTGAATCTAGATCTGGCAAAGGCTTAGGTTAAGCCCAGCTCTGTGTGCCAACTTCTTCATGTAAGGAAAGGCAAAGTTAATTAACTTTTGAGAATAAAACATGAGTTTACCAACATTGTGTATTACAGTGATTGCACTTTTTGATGAGATGTAGGAAGCTTGCTTCATTAAAACTTTAAAAACCCACTATTGAATGAATTGTCAAAAACTTTACAGAGAACTAAGGTAAAAGGTAGCATGTTAACTTGCAGTTCAAAATACTGTCAAGTTTATACACATTTCTAGCACATGTTTCCTGATGTACTTTTACATTAGTGGAGCATTAACAAAACTTTTTTTTGGGTTTTTTTGTTTTGTTTTGGTTTGGTTTTTTTTGTTTTGTTTTTTTCAGTATTTTTCTTCCTTGTTGTGGGGTGGGGTTTTTTTGATTGTTTTTGGGGGTTTTTTTTGGTGCTTCAGCAGAATTGGTAATAATTTAATTAAAAATGATCTTCTGAAAGTGGATATCCTTAATGAGCTGAAAGATTCTGTGATATTTATAAAGTATAGAAATACTATCCTGCTATTATAAACTGATAGTTTAAGTGCTTTGGAATAGCCAAGTGTGCTGTAGAGTTCAGAAAAGAATTGGATCTATACTGTTAGCATGGATTACACTATTATGTATCTCTAAATTGTTTTAGGGATTATACTCCTTCTAAAAGCATGGATTATGTTTCTACATTGAGATCTCTGCATGGCACAGAGTGTTCTGTGTTCTAATGTTCCTCCTTTATGGATGGATTTTGTGTATCATAATGGGGGCTGCCAGTGACAAGATCTCCAGGCAGAATTCTGCACCCCATCTCACAGGAGCGAGTGGATAGTTTAAACAAGCTCAATATTTGATTTTAGTGAACTGCTCAACCTGAGAGTTCCCAATACACCAAATATCTGGAAATTCTGTACATAATATAAAGAATATTAATTGTACTCTAAAATGCAATGTGGCTGCTGTTGCTTTGTCCACATTTCTGTAAGTTCGCTCTTCAGTTAGACAAGCTTTTCTTGGCCAAATCTTGTAGCCTTGCCATGTGCCTGACACTATTTAACAACCTGTCTGCAGGTACCAGCTGTACAAAAGGTGCTTGAAAATCTTTAAAAATTCTCTTGGCTTCAGTTGGCACAATTCTTGTAAATTTAGTGAAATTACAAAATTGAAGGAGTATCATGTTAACCTGTGTTTAACATGCTTTAGCTACAAGTTTTTCCTTTTAACTATGTGCACACAAAAAGAAGTTGCTGAAGTTACAGTTAAGCACAGAAATAGATACCCTTTTCCTGTGGCAGCTGCCTTGGTGCTGCTTAATAAAAATGAGAGCCTCCATGGAGCATTTCTGGTAGAATGAGTAATTGGGGATTAATGTATGTATTGTGAAAGGAGATTGCATGTGACTCCTGTGATGGCTTGAGATTGTAGAAGCTGGGAATAGCAGGTGCAAACCTCATGGAAGAGCAGATGATGCTTTGGGATGGACCCAAAGCCTCCACAGTAGTAGTTCATACACATTAGCACACCTAAATAAGGATAAATGCTGATTATTAGTAATTTTTCTCCTGTGTTAGATATATAGAATCAACAGCAAAGGAGGAAAGCAAATATTGAAAATAGCGATTACACTGATAAAGAATCTCAAATTCAGACTAATGGTAAAACGTGCTGTGTATTTTCAGACTCCTGGAGTGTTTACTCGGCACTGAGGAAAAATTAGAAGCCTGATTCAACATCTCAATTGGGAGTGTTAAATCCAATCTGTGATAAATACCTCTGTGATAAACTTACCTGCAAACACAGGAAGACTGGAATTATTAGATTTATCCCAATATGTCCTAGACCAGACAATTCTCTGGAGGCTCTTCACAGGAGACTGTAATGTGATTGCTGGTTGCATTAAGGAAAACCCCTTGTTATACAGCTTGAGGCACGTTGCTGCATGTCTGTGCTGAAATTTCCCTGTCTTTAAACATAGGGATAAATATTTATTTAAGGTCATGATGAAGCTTCATGCTAGTTTTTTGATGGTTAGAGGTGGTGGTATAATCCTCATGACTTGCATGTTCAAGGAATGCTCTTTCAATTTAGGTTTATTATCTCTGTGGAGTTAATTAATTTTGTAGGTCGTAGGAGCATAGTTTTTATTAGAGAAAAACAAGCAATGCCTGTGAGTGAGAAACAGAGTTGTTCTGGAAAATGTGAGAAATGTCTTGTAGTTTTTCCTTATCAGTAATCCAGCTGTTCTCACTGTAGCTACCCTTTGCCTATGGGCAGTACTAACCAGTGGCAGAGGTCTTAACAGAGCATTTTCAAGTCTATTTACTTCTACGACTGCACTTTCTTTTCTCCCCTCCTTTTCAATGGTGATTTACTGTTTTAAGGAAAGAATGGTGTTTGTTTCCCTTTTGATGTTGGCAGCCCATCAAAGCAGTCCTTTATTTTATTCAGAAGGTTATCTGTCTGATGCAGTGTTGTAAAGACATTTCTGGAGCTTTCCTGAAATGCTTCGATCCTGCCATAAGCAGACCTCCCTACACTCACCTAAAGAGGTGTCTTTTACTTAAAATGAACTTAAAGAAACTGGAGATATCTAATCAACAGCATAGTCACTTGTTTCCAACAACAGAAAACTGTGAGTGCTGCCACATGGAATTACAGAAATAGTTGTTACATGAAAGTGAGGTCAGTCTGTGATTTGTCATCTCAAAAAAGGTCTTGAGGGTGAAGTTCAGCACAAGTTTAGCTTTGGGTGTTTGGGTCTTTGTCATCCCAGATGGGCTTTCTACGTGGGAGAAGTAGAAAAGCTACACATGGAGTATGCAAATGTGACGTTGAACTCTTGAATGTGTTGTGGAGTTTTGGAGTGGGCAAGTAAAGGACCTTTCATTGTTGGTTTTCTGTTTTGGAATAGGGAATCTGTGGAGACATACCTGGATGTGAAGTCCAGGTTTCCAATACTGGATATCGAGAACAATTGCCAGTGCTGACATTTATTGAGTCTTCTCTGAAAGTATCAGTTTTCTCTAGGAAAGAAAGAAAATTTGGCCTCTGTCTTCCAGAAGTCTTACTAAGATCGACTTGTGGTTTTTCATAAGCAAAAAGAGCAGGTGAAGACAGTAGTTACTCTGTTCTAGGGAAAGTCTTTGTGGGGAAAATCTCTCAAGTTCAGCATTTCTTGAGTTTTGATTCCTAAAAATGCAGAGTAGTCAAATACAGTATTGGCTTCATGTATGAAGTTGCAAGATTCTAAAGTACCCTCTTTTGAAAAATAAAGAATTAATGCGTTATCTTCTTGTCAGAGAGATTGTACTGTTTTTCCCCTCCAAAATTTTATCAGCTACAGTTGGTAAAAATGATTTACATGTTGAAAATGTCCAGGAAATTTAAGCTGAGTCAGAAAAGTAACGTACTATTCATTGTCAGCAGCAAAGCCTCTCATGGGAGCATGTACTAACAACTGCATTTTGATTTCTGATGGGGAACTGATCTGCAAAATCTGATTTTACATATTGTAGCTCACTGCTGCTTGGACAGCCAAAGGTTCAGCACTGCTCCAGCAAGGAGATTCCTGCCTCTTGCCCATCCTGTGGTCAGAGAGGGCTGTGAGGAGCAGACCCTGCAGTTTGGTTTGTGATTCATGACTTGCCATGAGTGGGGACTGAGGCCATGTGGATGGAAGAACAGCAATTTCTCTATGCAAAATTCATTGGATCTGGTTTACAGGCAAGACATTTCTCAACCCTAGAACTGATGGCCTGTTAGTGTAAAAAATGGCTGAGCTAAGCCAGATCAGTTTAATGATACATCTTGGATGGCAGATATTTGACTCCTGCAGTTTTGCCTTTCCCAGGAAAGGAGTATCTTCCCTTCATCACAGTTCATCATGCCCAGGACGTGGTTGTGTGTAAACCAGGCAGTGTAAGTTCTCTCAGCAGTTGCACTGAGTGTCCATTTTTACCACTTGTGGTAGTTTTTGGGAGGCAATCACAATATTTGTGAGGATTATAGCATGATTTTTGTAGCATGATTTCATGGTGATAGCACAGGAGAAGTGAGTTTCAGACTAGTTTTGGCTGAGTTTTTGTGATGGTCTTGGTTGTACTATGTAGGTAAACACAACAATTACTTTGAAGAATGGTGTTGGGATGTGCTTTCTGGAATTGCCAACACCTTGTGAGTCCTGTTGTTCAAAGTATTTATTTCAGATAGACTGGTATGGTATTTTCACATGGTATTTTGAGAAATCTTCATATGAGTTTTTCTGTACACAGATTTTACTTTTCTTAATTTTGTCACCTAGGGTACCATCAAAAGAGCTGTGAACACCTGGTTAAGCTAAATACAATCGTTGACAGTGCTTTAGCCTTCCCTCTTGCACTGTGCTCTTTATCTTGTTTCTGTGGCATATGGGGTGGGAGTTGAAAAAAACCAGTGAATCCTTTAAATAATAAGTGTGGGTGAGGTTTGACTGCATTCAGTGTGGATCCCTATTAGAAGCAATGGGTTTTGATATTTTTTTTTTATTTTACACAAATACTTTCATTGTCCAACAGTTATTAACCTCTATTCAGAAAACAATGACCTGTTCTAGTTCAGGCTGCAGATGGCAGACACTCTCTCAAGTGATGTTAGGACAAAACTGAATTTTCTGGGCCTTTGTTCAGTTATAGACAAGCACTAAAATTTTACTGGGAGGGGTGTGCTGACTTAAAACTGTGCTGTTCTCTAGATCCTAATTCCTGCTATGAGTATTTATATTTTTAAAAATCTATGTTTTTATACATTGGGTTTTAAGACTTAGTACATTTTCTTCCATGCCTATAAAGAAACCAGCAGAGAACATATCTTTATGGAATTAATCACCAGAAAAATAAGACTCTCAGTCTCTGTCCTTAGGGAAAGGGAGAATCTGAAATTTTTGTTATGTTGAAAATAAATTATCAGCAGGTTGGTGTTTTCAGTTCCCTGAAACATTCCCACAATGTGCTTTTGATAATGTTTGTAGTTATCAGTGTTCCATGACAGCTGCTTGCACTGACTCACTAGGGCTGTGGAAAGCTGTAGAAGCACTTGTTGATATAATAATGTGGTTTTAGTCAGATTTCTTTTTTTAAATGAGATTTATACTTGCAAGAAACTTGAGGTTGTTCAACCTGGAGAAGGCTCCAGGGAGACCTTTCTGTGGCTTTTTAGTACTTAAAGGGGGCTTGTAAGAAAGGTGGGGACAAACACTCTAGCAGGACCTGTTGAGATAAGAGAAAGGGTGATGGTTTTAAATTAAAAAATTGTAGATTTCAAATAGATGTTAGGTAGAATTTTCCTACGAGGGTGGTGGGGCCCTGGCACAGGTGGGCCAGCACAGAGAAGCTGTGGCTGCCCCATCCCTGGAAGTGTCCAAGGCCAGGTTGGATGAGGCTCTGAGCAACCTGGGATAGTGAAAGATGTTCCTGCTCCTTGCAGGGGTGCTGGATTAAATCACAGAATCACAGGCATGGAACAGAAAGGACCTTAAAGATGTAGGTCCAGAGGTAAAAGTGTGCAAAATATCAAGTGTGCAAAAAATAGCAATGTTCTTGGATGTGTTAAGGAAGGCAAAAATGAGAATGAGGGGTGAATGTGGATCTTGAATCACTTGTTGAATGAGATTTTAAGCATCACTCAGCTACAGGTGTGAATTTTGGGATTTGCTGACATGCAAGGTTTTAGCATTTGAGACAATGCTGTGAAGATTGCTGAATTTCATAGTTGGAGAGGAAATATGATTTACCAGATAGTAAAACAACTCTTGAATACAGAAGTATATGAGATTTTCAAGATTGATTGCCATCTTCTTGCTTAATCTGTGACAAATAATTAAAAAACTGTGCATATATAAATAAAAGTTGCCTTACAATGTAAATTGGATTCTCTAGAGGGGCTATGGTGATGGTCATAACTCCAGTCAAGAAATATTGTTACTGTGTTTTTATCACTTTGTAACCATTGACCATGTGAATATATTATGGTGGTCTTAATCATTCTGTTATGATTTTAAAAAGCTGAGGAGTGTTGCAGCTACCTGCTTCAAAAGATGTTCAAAGAGGAGTATTTAATAGAAGGAAAATGTAATGTTATTAGTATTTTGTTCTCCAAAAACAAAAAAAAATGGTCAATTTCTCTGAAGTTGTTGCTGGCAGCTTTAGGAGCATTTTTTCATCTGGTTGAGATAATTTCTATAATCATAACCACATCTTATGCACTTCCCATTTCTAGCTTAAAATTAGCACTTTAAAGAAATCTAAGTGCTGCTCTAATTTTTGCCTTAGGGTGTAAGTTGTCCTCATTAGTGTCTTGCAGTAATACTTACAGTGCCCGTTGACTTCTAGGCATCTGATTCAGATTTACTTCACTTTATTATCAGTATCTAATCTAGATTTACTTATGCTCATTTAATCAGAAGAAAAAAGAGGGTTGTTCTTGAAGTGCAATTTCACATGTAACCTGCAAGAAGACTCTTTCATTGAGGCCACACTAAAAAAAAATTGGTTTATCCTCAAGAGAGAGAAGCAAAACTCCAAATTCAAGTGTGTAGAGGTTGTATCCTAATGCCCTCATATCTTTTCTGTCATACATCTCCTCAGTGAGTTTCTGTTTAGTTTTGGTTTTTTAAATTATTTTATTTCTCTACTAAGGGAGCAAGGGTAAAGAATTAAATGTGCACACATGCAAGGAGAAATACAGTTTTAGCAGGACCTTCTTAAGAGGAAAAATTAAGTCTGTTTTGGAAAATGTATTTGTTTATGTAGGTAAACACAGATGAGAGATGATTAATATCATTACTATATCTGTATTGGCAAGTATATCAGCTCCCAGTCCCTTCACTTTGCTGTTACACATTGAAAAACAGTGCAGAAACCTCTTGAAAATTAAGAGATTCAAAGCTTTGAAATAAGGTTTATGTAGGAAGAGGAAGCCTTTTGTGCTAACTTTTTTTTCCAAGTGATGTGGCTTTTAAAGCAAGTTGTTAGTATCTTATCAGAAGAATTATTTATTCCCTTGACTGTCTTTTTAGTGAGCAATACAAACACTTGAACAGATTAACAGTTCTTTGGAAGTAGTAATACTCAGCAGAATGTAATTTTAGAAGTGTTTTTCATGTAATAACCTTTTTAATGCTGATTTGAGTGGTTCCATTCAGAATTTTGGCTATTTCTTGCATTCATTGATTTGAAAAATTAAATATTTGTCAAGAACTTCCCGACTAAAACTTCCTTTTACTTGAAAAACAAGCCCAATTATTTCTGGCAAGCTGCTTTTCCTGCAAAGGATGCACACCCTGACCTTTGTGCAGCAGGTTACAGCATTTCTGAAAGTCTATCTGGTCCTGCCTGGTATTACCAGCACTGTAAACACAGTTATTCCCTGTAACTTCTCATTCCTACTGTCAGGCTGTGATATTTTATTCTTCAAGAAGTGTTGAAAAATGTGGACTTGTATGCTGTTTAAAAAAAAAAAAAAAAAAAGGCAGCCCAAAATGTCACTTCTTTGTCAGACAAAACCAAATTATTTTTGTTAGCAGTCCCAATTTTGCTTTTAGAGTGCTGGCAAGACAAGTGTAAGCCTTTTTGGCACCTAGAGGGTGTTCACCCTGTGCATGGGAACCTGGGTGACCCTGAGCCAGGGGAGTGTTTGGCTCACACGGGGGATGGTGAGACACATCCTGCCCAGGCTGCAAACAATCAGCAGCGACAGGAAACTGCTCTGCACCAGCTTTGAAGGACGACAGAGCTTGTTTGAAAGGCAGGGTGAAGCAGTCTGGCTGGGGCATTGTCTCAGCTGGCTTGCACATCTGGGAAGCAGGTTTGTGTTGCATAACGCCCCTGCCAAACTGGTAGGAGCTGGGTGTGTCCACATCTAACTTTGTCTCTTGAGAAAGCCAAGCTTTTATTTTGCAGGTGACGTGCTTCATTTTTGAAAGTTTTCAATCTATTTGATTGTTCATTGGTTTTTGTTGATTTGTTTTGGGGTTTTTTTCCAGGAGGGCCAAACATATGGGCCATCACCTCCGAAGAGCGGGCCAAGCATGACAAGCAGTTTGATAGCCTTAAACCCACGGGAGGTTACATTACAGGTTGGTGTGAGGCTCTGCATTACACATTAACTTCTGTGTACACATACCTATCTCTGTTGAACAGTTTGAGAACTGCATCCTATTTCTAGCCCTTTGTTGTGTGACTAATAACCATATTCTTCAGGCAAACAGCCACAGGTTGTTAGTAAACTTAACAAGCTTTCCTCTAAAGTCTGGCACAGGAATGCTGTTCTGTTTAACCCTGTCACTTCTGCAGCCACCAGCTGTGTGCTGCCATTCTGTCCAGTTTCAGAAACCAGAGACTGTCAGGTGAAATCTGTGCTCAGATGGGAGGCTGCCAGGGAGCACTTCCAGTAGCTGTTCTGGCAGGTGACACCAGACACAGTAGAAGTGGCTCTCCTCAGTGTGAGGAGAGAGTGCTGTGCTGTTAGATATCTTTATTTGGGAGGAGGAGGCAGGGAGAGGGATGCTGACAGCTTGTCCTTGTTAGCAGCTGCTTGAAATTTGGGCCATTGGGCCTTCAGCAGGGACTGGGTGGGCTAATGTCATTTTGCAGGTGCCTGCTGTCCGTTCCAGTTGCATTCAGCTGCATCTACTCTGAAACAATTGGGTCACGTTGCTATGTACCTCAGTATTTGGAGGTTTTAAATCTAAAATCTGCTTCTGATATCAAGAAAGACCCAATTTCATTGACAAAGATGTCTTAATTTAAGAATGCCCCATTCTTGGTGGGTGGGTGGGCACTGAAGACCAGCCCTGATGGCTCCTACCTTCCCAGCTATCCAGTAATACCCTGTCTACATGCTCCACTGGCCCTGCTTTTCCTCTTTTGGGGCTGGAAAGGACTGAGGAGAGAGTAGAAAGTTGTCTGTTTGGAACATGCACATCTTCTGGCTAAGTGGCACCTATCTCCTGCTGTGGCCAAACAGCTCTGGGAGGTTGGTGTTTGCCTCCAGCTGAAAACTATCCAGTCCCAGGAACTACCCTTAGGCCACATCTGGGCTCTTACCTGCATCTACATCTGCAGGCTGTGTTATTTATTTGGCAAATGCTGGAAATAAAAGCTTGTGTATGAATATAAGAATGAGCTGAAAGAGTAACTTGAAGTCTTAGCTTTAAGCATCTGTAATTCACTCAGTTGTAGGCATAAACACCACTGTCCCTGTTTTGTATGTGTACCAACTGATGTGGAACTTGGTATGGGATTCCTGAAATAGTGAAATCATGGGTGTTCTCTGACAGAAAATAATATTATTGAAAACATGGTGTTTTCCTAGTTTTTCTAGAGACACAATACTGGCTCAAGTTAGATGGGATAAAGAAAAAACAGCATTCTCATCCTTTCCTGCACGAATAATTGGGACAGGACTAAATTTTCAGTCATTCTTTAATTCATGCGTCTTTTAAGATGTTGGAGCCATTGATTTGTGACCTGTTAAAATTGTTATAGCGATCTGGAATCACTTCTCAGAGCAAAGATTGGGAATTATGGAATACATGGGTGTCTGACAATCACTGTCACCAGTGTTAGAAGCTGGAAAAAAGCCCTGGAAAGCTTGGCATCCAGCATGGGGGTTTCTTTCAAAAACTTGATCCCCCAAGAGCATGCCGAGCTCTTCAAAAATCTGTCTCTGGTTTTGAAGTCTGTATTTTTTCCTTTGTTTATCACAGGTGATCAAGCACGTACCTTTTTTTTGCAATCAGGTCTGCCATCTTCAATCCTTGCTCAAATATGGTAAGGTATTCTTTATAGTTTGTTTTTTCTAAGATAGGAGATTCTTAGTATTCAAATGCTACCTTTGCTGTGTTGTGTTTCACAAAGGCTTTCAGCAGTCAAGGTAGGAAGTGTTGTCTGAATCATTGTTTTAATTTTGTTAAATATAGATGAAGGTTTCAGCCCATATGTTTACCAACAATTAATTAAAACTCAGTAATTTTTACTTCTTATGCTGTTATTTCAAATTGGATCATGCTGAATGCAGCATTTTTAAACTATATTAGAGGCTTGAAGTAGAAGACAAGAAAAAAATCTTAAGTCACAAAAAAAGTAGAAGGACAGTTTTGGTATGTGAGATACCAAGCAATGGTGTAATACAGGAACTGGAAAAAGTGCTGTTCCTTGCAGCATATATGTGGTGAGTGCAACGCTTGAAATGTTGTTTTCTCTGTAACCCCTCAGTCCTCACTAGAATCCTGTGCTAAGTTTGGGGTATGTGTGCTAAAAGACACATATTGGAGCCTCATTATAATTAAGAACAACTTTAAGAAAAATTATTAAAGAAAATAATTGAATGCAAGTTAGTTTTTCCTTCAGCCACATAGAATCAAAGAATTGTTAAGGTTTGAAAAGTTTTCTAGGATCATCAAGTCCAACCAGCATCACCACCATGTTCACCATTAAACCTCAGTGCCTAGAAAAGAGGGGCAAGGAGATTTTTCTGTGGGGCCTTGGGGTTTTGTACTGACCAGTAACAGAATCAAAGGAAGAATGAAGCTTAACATTAGTCTGATTTTTTTTTTTTCCCTCCTAATTTTATTTACATTCTTGTGCTTGGTCCTTGCATGCTTAAATGTTAATAAAATTTTGTATTATCTGTCTGACCAGAAATGTTGAGATTATGTATGCACTGTTGTATGTATTTCCTGTTGTATTTATTTGGAGAACTATCAAAAGGAAGACACTGTGGGTATCAGGCTTAGAAAACCTCACCCATGGGAGGTTAATTCATCACTGGGAATTAATGAAGTTTTCATAGCAGTGTATGGTGCCTTTAACAGGTTTCTGCATCCTCCTGCATCTTGTTCCAGATTCTTGCATTAAATCCTTACTTTACCAAGGATTAATTTAAAATAATTATTCTGGATGGGAGCTTAAAGAAAAGCATAGCAGAGGCTTGCAGCAGAGGCAACAAGTGTATCCACTGGGCAGGATACTTCTGCTTTCCCAAAAGTTTTCCTGCTCTCTTGGGAATTACGTGTTTAATGTATAGCAACCTCAAAACTGAACTCTGCAGAAGTGGGTACTCAAACTGCTCAAATGTAAGAAAGTTATCAAAAGTTGAAAATTTACTTTGCAATAAGTTTCTTGTTTTCCTATGTAAAAACAGTAAATAAATCTAGTAGGAAAGCCTCTCACAGATCAAAAATGTTATATTTCTGTTTCTTTTCTAATTTTATTTAATTTTGTTTTAAGGACGCTCTCGGACCTGAACAAGGATGGAAAAATGGATCAGCTGGAGTTCTCTATAGCTATGAAACTCATCAAGCTGAAATTGCAAGGACAGCATTTGCCTTCAGTTCTCCCTCCTGTCATGAAACAAACTCCAGTGTTTTCACCACTAATGTCAGCTCGCTTTGGTACTTATGAATATATAATTACTTAGTGTTCAGAGGTGAAAAAAACACAGTTAATTGCAGCCAAATGAAAGCATTAATCTGACCATGAAAGTTTAGTGAATCAGTGTGAAACAAGAAAAAAGGATATTCTGATTTAGGAAATTCACCAGGTCACTTTCTTGATATTTTTGAAAATTCGATTCTTTGAGGACTTTTAATAAAAAAAAACATTTATTCAATTTTGACAAGAAGGACACTCACATCTGCTATCTGACCTGCAGGCTCTCATTTTGCACTGGTGGTCTTTTTTTGTCTCCTCCTACTCAGTCACCTATTTATACGTGGGGGTTTTAAAGTTTAATTTAGTCAAAGGTCAGAGTTTTGGTAGAACAGCTGTTTTACGTATTTTTTCACAGTGAATCAGACTGTTTTGGTTGTATGATTAACTGAATAGAATTACTTTAACTTTTTTTTCTGATGGTGTTTGGGGATTCAGTGCATGCTTGTTATCATGTTATTTTATAGCACAAAATATCCACAATGATTTGAGCTGGGTTACAAAATACGTGCATGCTTCTATGCTGAAATTAAATGTATGGATATATTAATTACATACATGATTTAAAATGTCTGCCCATCACCAAATCTCGTGTGTTTGAGTACAAGGGCATGCATTTACAGGGAGCTGTGGCTGGCATACAGTTACCTGTATAACTTTCCATCATCTCACCAGCACTGCTATCTTCCACAAGGTGCAGCCAGTAATTCAAGTGCCCTAATTTGCCTCAGGCAGCTGCCTCTAGAAACCCTTTGCTAAGCATGGGTCCCTAAGAAGGACTTTTCACCCCTTTGGATTCTTCCAAGGCTGATACTTGGAAGAGACTTAGTTCAGAAACAGCAGCAGCTTTTCCCTGTGGAGGATTGTCACAGCTTTTGAGGTTGCAATTCTCTCTCAGGGGCCAGGCTTGTTGAAGAAATAGGTATAGCTGCAATTATAGAGAACCAGATCTTACTCTGTTGTGAAAATAGTAGCTAAATCTGCCTTGAGAATGAATTTGCTTGTCAAGATTTTTCTTTTTAAATTCCTATTCTTCAGTGTATTTTCCCCTGTGAGCTGTCTTGCCTAAATTTAGAGAAAAAGTAAATACTGTACGTGAGCATCTATTTTAACTCATTGTATTCCAGACACCAGTTGCTTTGTGTAGTTTCTGCCTCACATAAGGGAGCCAGTTTCTTGCTGAAGCCTCTGCAATGTTAAACCCTGAATTATTGGATTTTGCCCTAGGAATGGGTAGTATGCCAAATCTGTCCATGCCAACGTCTATGTCTGCGATCACACCGTTAGCTCCCATGTCTCTGACCTCCATGACTTCCATTCCTCCTCTGGTTATCTCTGCTCCCCTGGTGCCTTCTGTCAGTACCTCCTCATTGCCAAATGGAACATCCAGCCTTCTGCAGCCTTTGTCCGTTCCTTTCTCCTCAAGTAAGTATAGCCCAGTCCAGTACTTGCTCTCAGAATTGTGAATCTTATTTTCTCTATGGCTAATTTCAGACAGGAATGCTAACACATGCATGAGTTTAAAAAAAAAAAAAAAAAAAAAAAAAAAAAAAAAAAAAAAAAACAGAAAACCCTACAAACTTTGGTTTTTCTCCAAAGTTCACATTTGTTAATTCTGTTCTAACTAGTTAATCATAACAAGACACTGATTAGCTTTTCTTATTTCTATCAAAGTGAATGTTGATTATGAAGTATCATCTTATACTCAGTTGCTTTACAGTTCTGAGGTTAATTTTTTGTTTCTTCTTGTTCCAGCACTGCCTCATACTGGCTCTTTAGGCCCCATGGCAGGAGGATTTGGTGGTTCCAGTATGCAGAAGGCACAGTCACTAATTGATTTAGGATCTAGCAGGTATGGAAGTTAAGTTTGAAATGGTTGTATCTTACATTTAAGTAGTATGCCTTCCAAAATTTAGAGTGTTTCTGTTCTTGAAGTACATTTGTTAAAAATTAGTCAATCTAATATGACCTATCAAGTATAAAAACAAATTTTGTTTTTGTATGCACAGTAAGTAATTTTCAGTAAATTGACAAAATATCCTAAGTAGGTGAGCTGGTCAGATGAGCAGTGCCAAAAAGAAGGGAATGTACCTCATTAGTAAATACAAACAAACCTTGCTAAGTGGTTATAAAAACAATGTTTGTGCATTATGTACTCATTCATTATAGAGGGCACCATGTCATCAGCAGTCATGTAAGAATAGGATTTGTTATCAATATTTATGTGTGAATTTGTTTTATGAATAATAGAAGATTATGGGTCTTTATAATCAGCTACTCTGGCTCACTGATTTTAGACATTTGCCATAGAGGGACTTGCATGTAGTGAGGGACTGGGTTTATCCATCCAATTGGGCATCCAGGGGTGTCTCCCAAAAGGTGGTCCAGAGGGCACCTCTGCCCCAGCTCAGTTCTATAAGTAACTCAGAGGCTCTTGTACCTCCCTGCTGCCTGTTCAGGGCATGTGGGGTGCATGATCTGGGCTCCTCACACACCTGATGTCAGCAGATGTCCTGTAAGGTGACTGTAGGCATGGCATGTGTCTGGAATAATCTTTTTTTTTTTTTGGTTGGTTGGTTGTCTTTTTTTAGTTGGAAAGCTTTCTGTTGCTGGTGCTGTACAAAGGAGCCTTTCTCCAGTGTTATTGTTGGCAGCATTGTCACCATCATGTTGTCTCATTCCATGCAGGGGATGTCAATCCAGCATTGTGCTGGAGAGGCTTTGTTTCTATCAGCATTCTGAATTGCCTTGGATAGCACTTCAAAGAGTTTTTTCTTTTACTTGACAGAGCAGGGGATTACCTTAAACAAGGCAGGCTGAATTCAGCTCTCCTGAGTTTGTCTGATTTTCAGAGATGAGACACTGAAAATGCTGGGAGTTTTGATGGAAGTTTGATGGGTATATCTACACCCTCCATCAGCACTATTCTGCAGAAACTGACTGAGTTGGAAAAGCTCCACTCAGCATGTCATTGTCACAGAAAGGAGAGGTCAAGCTGGAATAGGGTGATTAAAACAGCTTTAGAAGCTGCTTTTTGTTATGAGTTCATCAGGTCCATTTTTATTCTCATTTTTTCATTTACATGCCTCCTAAAGTTACTTAAACAATGACCCAACACTCTTGGGATAGTGGAGGTGTTTTCCTGTGATTTCCTATACTATTATTCTGCAGTGGTAGAAGGATCAATTATGTACATTAGTGCCTGTGTTACCAAGGGAAAATGATTTTCTGATCAATATGTTGTTTCCTTACAAATATATCCCTACTTTGGCTGTAGAATTCCATATTTGTGATGAAATTATTTATAGCAAGTAAGCAGAGGTAAAACTTTGTGGAAGTTATTTCATGTTACTGGAAGATTCTATGTATCTTCTGTTCCAATGCCTCTTTTTAAACTGAGTGATTTAGAGTTATTTCTTTATCTCTTTTTCTCTTTTGGTTTTCTTTTAATATTTGGTTGGTTGGTTTGGTTTGTTTTTTTGCTTTGTTTTGTTTTGAAATTATATTGCAGTTCAAATTCTTCCTCTAGTGCATCACTAGCTGGGAATTCACCAAAGATTACATCCTCAGACTGGGCAGTTCCTCAGGCCTCCAGATTAAAATACAGACAGAAATTTAACAGTCTTGACAAAAGCATGAGTGGATATTTATCAGGTGAGTATGACTTTTGGTATGGACTAGGAAAACCAGAGTCTTTCCTGTCTCTGAACATCACAGGCTGAAGGATGAAATCCCAGCTTGGGATTTGACTTTCATGTGAAATAAAAGCTGAAATGTTGGTGTTCAGACATGTGCAGGAGAGAGTGGATTTCAGCCAGCCAAGAAATGGAAGTAACCATCAGTTCATTGACTTGGGCTTTGTGTTAGACCTGGAGGAGCCAAATACACTGGAGAAGCTACAGCAGCTGTGGCAGGGAAGAGGAGAAGGCTGGAGTGGTGGGATCTGACTAGAGGAGCCTGAGAACCACAAGGCTGTGGAGTTCAGCTCTGTAAAGTCAGCAGGCATTTTTCAAGCATTACTTTTTGAACTGAGACTCTTTCTTGTGAAAATGGGGAACATTCACCATCATTTTTGTGAATGTGCTCCTGTATCAGTCAATGATTAGCTGCTTGGGCTTTATCTTTTGAAAGAAAGCAGCTTAGGAAAGACACTGCAGAACTGCAGTCATTGCTTGGAATTTTTCCAAAGTAATTTAAGAGAGTCCTTGTTGATTTCCAGTGACATTTGTGCTGGGCCACAGCATTATGAGGGCTTCAAAAGACTTCATACCAAGTTAATACAAGAGGAGAGTTTTACAAAAGTTCTTATAAAATGGGATTCCTCAGTGTAGTGTAGTGAGTAGAGAGTGCTCAAAGAGCAGTCAGGAGGTGCAGAGTCAGTATGTGTGTCTTGTGTGTCTGTGTTGGATTTCCCATTTTGGATAAGCACTCTGCCTCAATTCCCTTGCCTACAAAAGAGGAGGACAATTCTTTCTTTAAGGAAAGGGTCTCAATGTTTTAATCTTGTTCAGTTGATTTTGGGCAGGTTTCCTCCACCTGCCTAGAAATGTTTCTGATTCTTTGCTACCAAGGAAAGCTCTCCAGGTGATAGCTCAAGGTCTAGGCAAACAGCTGTGCTTTTGTGACAGCTGTGAGGGGATTACCATAAATACCCATTTTTCATGTCAGTTTTTCTGTTAGGTGCTCTGGATGGAAAAAGGTACACGAGAATACTTACATCTTCATTGTGTTCAGGTTATAATGCCTGTTGTTAAGCTTGGATATAAAAGCAACTGATGAAAATGGATTCTATTAATATTAAAAATAAACATGCCCCAGTTCATGATGCATTTTTTGCCTCATGTGAATCATTGAATGAGGTGTTTATTTTAATAAAAATCTTTTACACTTTCACTAAGGATTTCAAGCAAGGAATGCCCTTCTGCAATCAAATCTTTCACAGACTCAGCTGGCTACTATTTGGTGAGTTTAGTTACTGATGCAATGTCTTCATGGTGTTAAGAGAAGAAATGTACTTTATAAAATAAATGATAAAGAGATACCTCAGATCTAAAATCATAAACAGAAACTGAGCTGCTAGTTAAACTAAGTTTCTAAGTTTTTCTAAACTAAGTCTTTAGTTACATTTCTAAAAGACACCTTGAGATAATTCAGTTTTTCATTTTCATTTTCATTCTTTGTGTGTGTTTGTTAAACTGTATAATAGAAGAGATGCTACCTTCAATTTCTGACCCAGGGATGATCTCACTGAGCTGAGGGCTTGTTCCTTTCAAAAGTAGGATTCTGAAATTTAGTTGTTAGTTTTAAAGTATGGAGGAAAATTAAAAATTAAGTAACCCTTCAGCTTTTTTGAGTTTTTTTGAGTTTTACTGTGGTTTCCATAAAGATATCTAGATATTACAGGTTTGTTAAGACTTGCATTTATTGTGCTGATGAAAGTGGTGAGAGTTGTCTGAAGGCTTGAATGGTCTGCTCTGCTAGACATGGCAGTTTAGGTTGCACCTTCAGACATAACTCAGATGTTATACAAGGAATTTAGTGGCCCAGCAGAATTCACAGCAGCTTTATGTCTCCTCTTGAGTTGTCTTTCTTCTTCCTCTGTCCCAGGACAGTCATTTGTGTCTCTAGCAGCAGCAAAGCTCAGCTTGTTTGATTTCAGGCTGTGAAGATAAACATGCTGTGGAGTGTGGGGTTGTATTGCTCCTCTCTGGAGTCTGGGGGAGTATATCAGGTGTGCAGTGGCTCTTTTCCTTCTGGGTGTGTATCCTGAAGGGATCAGTAGCCAATGCAAGGAGCTCTGTGTTCCCCTGTAGAGAGAAATAACAGCCCAAATTTCAGTTTTGCCCTAAGAAATTACTGGGTGCTTGTTAGTGGTAATTGCTGAAATAATGGTGCTGTTACATGTGAGTAGTGCTGGTGTGTGAACACAAGAAAATTCATAATCTCCTGCTTTTGATTTTCACTGTGGGGTGTGTGTGATGGGGTTTGTTGGGGTTTTTTTGGTGTTTGTTTTGTTGTTTCCTTTTTGTTTTTCATAGGGCTTTTTTTTTTTTAACTGCTTTTTTAATGAACTGTGTCTTTACTAAGCATTTCACTTACGTGCAGTCTAAGGAGACATTTCAGCAATTCTGTCTCTGTAGATAATTCTTTGAGAGAGGCTTCTGCTTTCTTGCATTTCACTGGTTTCACACAAACACACACACGCCCCACCAGCCCCCCCAGTTTGTGGGAAACATTTTGTAGGCTCATATGATCTGCTTCTTAGAGGGGGTAGGTGATCCTTTTCCTACCCACTGTGAGTTACTCTGCACCAGTGTCTTCCCTGCACTGTCAAGGAGACACAAGGGGAAAAAAGAATTCTATGCAAAGCTTCCTCTTGTAGAGTTTGATTTTATGTAATGTTTTCCTTGGCTTCAAAAAAATAATTGAAAAAGTGGTTTCTAGCATTTTGAGCTAGTTAAGAGCAGTCCTGGATTCACTTTCCAGCTCTTCTATTTGTGATGCAATAAATCAAGAGATACTTCTTACTTTCAGTGTTTTATGGAAATGTAGTAAAATTTGGTTTGTTCAGGCTGGAGAAGAGAATGTTTCAGTGAAGCTGAATAGAAAGCTTCACCTGAAAATAGCCAAAGAAAGATGGAAAGAGATTATTTACCAGGGTCTGTAGAGACAGGACAAGGGGAAATGGCTTCAAACTGAAAGACAGCAGGTGTAGATTGGATATTAGGAAGAAATTCTTTACTGTGAGGGTAGTCAGTCCAGAGGCACTGGAACAGGCTGCCCAGAGAAGCTGTGGATTCCCAATCCCTGGAAATGTTCACAGCCAAGTTGGACAGAGCTTAGAGCAACCTGGGCTAGTGGAAGGTGTCCCTGCCCATGGCAGGGGGTTGGAACTGGATGTTCTTTAAGGTCCCATCCAACCCAAACCACTCCATGATTCCGTGATCTGGATAACAGTACGAACTATTAAACCAAATAATAGTCCCTTCATCAATTATCTATATTATTAATTTTAAGTGTTTTTACCAAAACATTCCACAAGAATTGTCAGTTTTAAAAGTTGTTTTTCCACAGTGCCTTGTTTCAGCTGTAATTTGTGAGTGGTTGTAATGTTTGGTTCTAATTGGTGCTGCTGCTGAACCCCTGCAGGTCCCTGGCTGATATAGATGGAGATGGGCAGCTGAAGGCTGATGAGTTTGTGTTGGCCATGCACCTCACAGACATGGCCAAAGCTGGGCAGCCACTGCCCCTGACTCTGCCCCTTGAGCTGGTGCCACCTTCCTTCAGGTAATCACTGAGGGCAGTGAAATGTAATATATTTAACACAACTGTACTGTTTCTTTAACAATAGTGGGGTGGGGTTTTTTTCCCCTCCAGGAGTGGAAAATATACTGAAAATATAAATGGAACTCTGCCATCTTACCAACCTGTGCAAGAGGAGGAGCCACAGAAAAAGCAGCCAGGTAAAAAAACAGGGTTCATATTCTTAATGTATGGGGCTGGTTTTGAAGGGACACTGAAACCTTTAGAAAGTGGAAGAAAGAATCTTATCCATGGAGAGCTTCATTTCAGGAGCTACATCCCTTTTAACTGGGATGGTAGGAAGGTTGTTAAGTGGATGCAGTCAGCCTGTTACATCTAATAGAACTGAGAAGGCAGAGACAGGGGCTATTTTTAGCTGTAGGAAAGGAAAAGTGTGCTGATTAATAATGTATTCTGGAAAATAAACCCTTCATGGCCAGACACTGCTGTGCTACTGCAAATTTTTTTTTCATTTGAAAGTCCTTGGCATTACTGGCCATTCTGAAAGCAGGGGGGTCCAATGTAGTTCAATTCTCTGCAAAGTGGAAGCAATTTGAACATAACATAAATGCTGTTACTGACAATGTTACAGGGACACTGCAAGACAGGACTTGCCTCTCTTTTTGGAAGGGTGGTTGCTGGGGGCCTAAACCATTCCTTTGTGTCTCTTTTTATCCTTGTGTACAGTAATTGAGCTTGATCCTGTTTTGGTTTCTCATAGTTTTAACTCCAGGAACTCTTACAGGGAGCACCCTTAAAAACTAAGCTCTTTATCCGTGTTAATGTTTCCTGCACATTGGAAAACCTTTTTAACAGCAGACAGTTTTCTCCCAGCTTATAAAAGCTGTTCTTTTATGTTTTCCTCTAGCATTCTTTCCTCTTTCTTTCTTTAGAGTGAGAGGCTTTCCTGTAACATTCAAGTCATTTTTGTGGTCATTTGTAAACTGGAGCTTTTTCTTCTTTTATTTTTTCTCCCCCATTTGGAATATACTTAGGAAAATTTAGAGGTATTTTTGAACAGAAAAATAATACTTTAACAAATGGAAGATGTTTACATCATCCATGACTGAACAACCTGAGCTTGCCAAGAAGTATCTATCTTTAGTGGCATAACTGAGGTCCTTCTTTGAGAGCAGTGTTTTGCACAGGGCAGAAATAACGACCTTTCTTTATTTTAGTGACATTTGAGGACAAAAGGAAAGCCAACTATGAGAGGGGAAATATGGAGCTGGAAAAACGCCGCCAGGTCCTGCTGGAGCAGCAGCAGAGAGAGGCTGAGAGAAAGGCTCAGAAAGAACGGGAAGAACGGGAGCGAAGAGAGAGGGAGCGCCAGGAGCAGGAACGGAAGAGGCAGCTGGAAATGGAAAGGCAGCTGGAGAGACAACGAGAGCTGGAGAGACAAAGGGAAGAAGAAAGGAGGAAAGAAGTAGAAAGGCGGGAGGTTGTTTTCTTAACATTACTTCTTAAGGCTGCAATGAAGGTGTACGTGCATACAGCATCCAGGGTTTGAGTGCTGCCTTTGGTTCTGTCTCCTGGCCTGGCTGATGCCAGGTTGTCTTGGAGACAGAACACCCTTTGTTATAAATATTGATATAGGTTAAAGATTTTCAGATACTTCATAGGACAGATGAGATTTTCCTGGGCGTATTTCTTGCATTTTTGCAAAAATTTGTATTCCAAACAAGACTCTACTGAATTCATAATTGATAAAATTTTGACAGCCGAACTTGAGACAAATTTGCTTCTACTTGGTGTCTCAGCACATGCATCACACTTCCATATTTTATGTAGTTCTGTGAAATATTCAAAGGAGGTTACGAGCAATATCTGTCAATGTGCTGGTTTATGGGCAATATTCCAAGCTGCAAAGAGTTTCTGAATTATGAAGCTTTTTTCATCCAGAGTTAGGAGTGTGCCATGAAGAATCTTGTAGGATCACTTCCTGCATTCTTTGATGCTGAAGTGTATAAGAGCACTTTAGAGAAGACATTATGTTGTGTTGCTGTTGGGCTGTTTAGAAATAGAGCACATTGTATTAAATCATGGTCTCTGAGTTCTGCATCTCCACTGTAATTTAAGGTAATGCAACTTTTCCTCAGGCAGCAAAGCAGGAGCTCGAGCGCCAGCGACGACTGGAATGGGAGAGAATCCGTCGCCAAGAACTTCTTAATCAGCGTAACAGGGAACAAGAAGAAATTGTCAAGTTGACCTCTAAAAAGAAGAGCCTTAATCTTGAATTAGAAGCCCTGGTAAGACAGGAATTTCCCCACATATGCTGAGATACAGTATCCTAAATTATAGAAGTATTAATACCTGCATTAATGGCCCACTAGGGGTTCCATTCCGTTTTGGATGACAAATCTAAAGCAGGTATTTTGGGTTGTTTTAGAGAACTGGTTGTGAACTAACCTGCCCACAGGCTTAGCCAAGGGATTTTTGCCATATGTGGTGTAATCTGTCTCTGCTTTCTTTCCAGACTGACAAACATCAGCAGATCTCAGGCAGATTGCAGGATATTCGTAGCAAAAAGCAAATGCGAAAAACTGAGCTGGAGGCGTTGGATAGGAAATATGACCAAGGAATCATGGAAGTCAAGCAACTGCAGCAACAGCTTGAGGTGTGTATCTTTGTTAAGCTTATGGTTTTCTTTTACCATATTCTGTGTTTCCCTAATGCTGTTGATAATGCATCTCCATAGGGAGGAATATGCAGTCAGTTGGATTGCAGTGGAGAGAGGAAACAGGCAAGACTGTCAGCATTGCAGAGGCCTTTAAGTTTGTCTGTGATGCTAAACACCACAGTATATGAGTATATGTACTAAAATGAGTATATGTACTAAAATGACCTGAGAGTTAAATAACAGTTGCGACAACTTCAGCTGTTCTTTTGTGGACTGATAGTAGAGACTTCTCTTTAATTTTGAATTCTTCTATGGCTCCAGACTCAGATTTTTTTGAGGAATGTTGTCCTGTGTTCAGACCAAGTTGTTGTTTAGATTGAATTACCTTGCTGCTCTTTTATCTTTTTTTTTTCTCTGTTTGAGTAACAAGACATTAATTATTTCTAATCATTTGACTACCATAAATTGTCCTCTGCCGTATTTTTATGTGATGTTTCTGCTTGTCAGGGAAACTTCTTTTCGTGTTGTTACTGTTTTATGTTAGGCTTGGAGCAGTCACCTTAAATGGTCTTGTGATAATATTTTTACACTTTTAGCATGTTTGTTAAATATTTTTATATCTGTGTTAATGGTTTGGAGTCAAAAGATTTCAATTGTAATATTATTTCTATTAAGAGTATATAAATCATTTTTTTCTTTATCCAATAATAATAACTTGCATCCCTGTTTCATTAACATGAGTTGAAACTATGTTTGAAAAGTCTCTCAGTTTTACTTAATGATTCATAAACAATATTAAAAATTGTTATGTTCTCTTCAACATCTACAGGATTATCAGAATAAACTAATCTATTTGGTACCTGAAAAGCAGTTGTTAAATGAAAGGATAAAAAATGCTCAACTTGAAAACACTCAGAGTAAGTGCCTGCACATGAGTTCTATTCTTGATTGCCTTGCTGATTTCTCATCCTTTGTAATCAAGGCATAGAAGGGTATAGAGGTGTTAATAACACCTTCACTTCTACATCTTCCCAGTTTAGTGCCATTGTCTCATCTGCATTCCATTATCTCCTTCATGTTCCAAATAAGGGACAAACAAACACATTTTGGCAAGAAAGCACAGATTTTGCTTAAAACTTTATTTATACAGGCTGTGTAGCTCACAGATACTATCACAATTTGTCCTTTTTTTGGTAGTCTAAACTCAGGGGAGTTCATTTATGTAAAGTTTACATTGGTCTTTATGTTAAATTACACTGAAAGACTCTATCTAGAGAAACTTGGTATGAATTGGTCTGATATAAAAAAAAACAACAACTTGCAAATTATTCTGTATCTATTGCATGTAATGCCTGTGTGCCTTAGTTCAGTGTTGGGGATATTTCTTCCTTGTGCTATATATGAAGAGAAAGGTAAATCAAGGAATTTTTGTGAGGAAGGAGGTTTGGATTGTGTATACAATGGGAAAATAACAAACAATGATTAAAAACTGGGGGGAAAAAATTGAAAAAAAAACCCCAGAAACACTTGTAAAATTGTATGTCTTTCCTTATGCAGGTACAGGAGTCAATTCAGTGCACAAGAAGTCCCAAGAAAAGGAAGAATTATGCCAAAGACTTAAGGAACAGCTAGATGCCCTTGAGAAGGAAACTGCTTCTAAACTTGCTGAAATGGATGAATTTAACAGTCAGCTTAAGGTACTTGCATTATCTAAATATCCTGCACTTGTGAGCACTGTATTCTATTTCTCCATCCAGTCATAAAGATTGGTGCCACTTTCACCAGGCTGCCAAAAATTTTTCCTCAACTTCAGTGTCAAATAAGAATTATCAAAAGTCTTGGAGCAAATAATACAATAGAAATGCAAACATATTGCTAATGTACTAAAATATGAGTCTCTTGCTAACTATTGCTTTGCATGACTCAACTTATTGCTCACTCTCACCGTTTGCCTTCTAGAACTCATTGTGATTTAGAATTAAAGTTTCTCAGGCCCTTGCACATTCTGTTCTTACAGTATGAGGTCATATTTGCTGCTATTTTTGAATTGTGTACTGAACACTTGACTTTTGTTGATAGACCTGCGTAGTTTCACAGTACACTGTGCAAGGTCTGGTGGCAGATTTGGGTACAAGCCTAAAAGTAAGTGTAGGCCACTTAGTTGTTAATATTTGTTAATTTGTTGTAAGCTAAGAGTTGTTGACCACTGGCTCTGAATTTTTGTTTCTGAGGCAACTCTTGGCTTTCCTAAAAACTCAGGCAGCTCTCACAGGGTAGCACACATCCATTTAACTTTATTTGCCAGCTTACCCCAAGTGGCACTGGTGGGAACTTTTTCCTTAAGTAATGGATTGATGCTGGGCCAGCACGAGGGCTCTGCACTCTCCAATAAAATAGGCCACAAAAATTTGTAAATGTGTAAGGAATTTATTTTCTTTGTAAAAGTGGCTTCATGCAATGGGCATTTTCAGTTATGTGTTAATTGCATGGCTTGCTGTGTTCAGTGGCATCCACAGTTCAGTCTTCCCTAAAATATGTTTTTCAAAATACAGTGCAAAGATTAATTGGCTTTTTATCTACCTTATCTTACAGTGTGAGAATATGGATGATTCTGTTCTTCAGTGCCTTTTGTCTCTGCTAAGCTGTCTCAACAACCTCTTCCTCTTACTTAAGGTTATTTTCTAATCTTTGGCTTTTTTGTTTTTTAATTATTTCGCAATTTTTCTCTGCTTACTCTTTCTGTTTGGATGTACAACTTCTGTTAAATACATTTTCCCAAGAGAAAATCAGTAGGCTGCTTTTCTTTCTGCTAGCTTTTACATCCTCTTTAAGACTTAACATCCTTACCTGCTTAGAAATCTAAACTGCAGAATACTGAGGGCAAAATCCTGACTTCTAATTTTTTCGTTTCTTAATGGACTGTTCTCTAAGTTGTTTCACCCAAACATTTTTCTTGTTGGTTAAGGTAACATAAACAAAAAAAGCAGTCTCAGATGGTAACAGTGTCTTCTCCCACTTTTCCATCTCTTGCTCTATACCTGTATCCATCCATCCTAAGCTGTAAGTCAGGTATTTGAGTTCTTGTCCAAATTTAAAAGTCTAGAAGTAGCATCAGGGTGCAGAATATGGTATGGCAAACAGAATGCTCTCAAACCTCCTGATTAACCCAGTACTAAAACCTATTTGCTGTCTTTCAACATTACTTTTGTCTGCTGAGGTCAGAAGTACTTTTAGAATAATTTATGAAGAAAAGAACCTCAACCTAACTGAGCTTTTCATTTTGCTTTGCATGAGGGTTTTTCTGTCCTTTAAGATATGAGAGTTTTTCTAATGTAAGTTTGCTTTCATAGTGCTCCTGAAATTCTGGGCAAGATAAGAAGGAAAAATATTCCCAGCTGAATATATTTGAGAAAAAATTGTAGTAAATTGCTTGATTTAGTTTGTTGCTACAAAGACTTCCAATGACACAGCAGTTGTGTTATCTTGCCTTTGTCATATAAATTGCACCATATGACTTAGGTAACATGATTCTTGCTAGAGGTGCATATTTTAGTGGGAATGATTAATTCTTAATTGCTTTATTTGTATTTATGAGATCAGATACATAAAGTCAGGGTTTACTTGTTGCATTGCTCAGTGTATATCAGCAGGATTCCTAAGAAAAAAAGATTGAAGTATCTTAGAGGTGTTTTGCAACAAGGCGAATTACAGGCTAAAGTAATTCTATTATTGTTGATTTTTTTGGTCTGTAAATTTAATTATCCAAAAGATTCATGCTGATTTTTTGCTTGGAAAAAAAGACTGTTATCAGAGGGAGTTGGGATAGGAATTGAAGGATGTGTTCAAAGACTAAAAAGACTAAAACTGAGAAGTTTACAGGAGAAGTCCAGTCAGAGTTAGTGTCTTTAAGCTGTGGTTTCCCACAGTGGTAAGACTGCTGGGTATATTTATGAAGTTTTTCTGGTTTAAACATGGGGACTGATCACTCAGGAAGCATCAAGGCTGAGCACCCTGCTGCAGGATGCTTTCTCAGGTACAGTGTTGGCTTTCAGCTGAAATCTGCCTCCTTGTAGTTGCTTAAAATACCATTCACTGCCACCAGTAACGTTGTGTTTGAACACTCAGTTCTGTATCTTCCCCTCTCCTCTGGTGTATTTGGCGTTTCCAGCAGGTGTAGGACTGGAAGGGCTCTTTGAAAGCCCAAATTACATCACTGACTTTGCCAATCTGCCATCTCCTTTTATAATTCCGATGATTTGACTTTCTTTGCAGTGACCTCCAAGGACTATTAATAACTTAATACTATTTTGGCCATTTATATTAAAACTCAGTTGAAAAAGCATTAAATGCCTGGATGCTTTCTCAAAGATTGGCTTTATTCCCTTTTATGTATTCCATTGTTCCCTCCCTAGGACCTGAGGGAAAGTTACAGCACGCAGCAATTAGCCTTGGAGCAGCTCCACAGGATCAAACAGGACAAAGTAAGAGAGGTAAAAAAAAGAAGAGCTGAGCTCGCACAGAAGAAGCGACTGGAGGATGAGGCTGCAAGGTAATCATGGCTGAGGGTGTCAGTGCTGCAGTTCTTAGAACAAAATAATGCTGTTGTGACTTTTAAGATAAGATCTGTGTTTTTAATGTAAAAATGCATCCTGTTGGTTGCCTCAGAGGAAACATTTTATGTGGAGTACCACTCATGTAAGAGGGTTTGAATTTGAGATTTTCAATGATTTATATTTGATTTGACTAAAGAAACAGAGCTAGTGAGAGCTTGTAGTGTGGGTGATTCATGGGCTTTGCTCATCACAGCGTTTTTCTGCCTGTGATGAAGTTTCATAACATTGTGACAGGCTAAGAGAGCCATGTGCCATATGTGTGGTGATAGCCTGTTAATTTTTTGGTTGGACACAGCTGTGTGGTGGAGTAACAGCATCACTGCACAGCTCCTGCTGCATCCTGCCTCGTGCTTGGAAACACTGAAATGCCCATCAGAGGAGTGGATGTCCACATTTAGTGTTTCCAACATTTTAGTGTTTCCAACATTTTAGTGTTTCCAACAGGGAATGGATGAAAAGATCTCATCTAGACATTTTTAAGAAGATGGCCCAAAGGGTTAGGTCCTCTCTCTTCAGAAGAAAGGTCTTGACAGCTAAAATATTGTGTTGAATTAGATAGTAACTTCTTTAGACAGCTGAGGCACAGGATAACATCTGAATAGTTGCAGAGAATACAGTCAGGTTTCCAGATCCTGTCTGCTGCAATGTGGACCTGGCAGGGATAAGCACATTGGATAGATGACAACTGCTGAAGGCAAAAATACCAAGCTGCCAAGATCAGTATGCACAGGCTATTTTTATCTATGTACCTGAGTGAAATGAATCTCTTTGGAAGTCATTGTTTCCAGTCGGGAGATTTGGATACTGCCTTGCTGGAGAGCTTAAATCCAGCTTGGTTCAGTTATCAGATCAGTTCTTGCTGATGAGGATGCAGGTGGGCAGAAGTGCTTGTGAAGGCACTGCACAGGTGATGGACTAAAATTACTGAATTTTAATCCATTTATTTTTGTGTGGAACACTGGCACCCATGTTCAGCCATGGTCTGTGGCAGAGCTGATGACCCTGAGAGCAGAGTGATCAATGTCATAAACTCAGTTTTGCTGACAAGTGTCACTGATTGCTGCAGGAACACAATCTCATTCATTTTTATATGGATGTTCTCTTACCTCTCTCACTCCTTTCTTCCAGGAAAGCAAAACGGGAGAAGGAGAACCGATGGCAGGAAAATATCCGAAGGGAAGAGGAAGAGAAAAAGAAGCGGCTGGAGGAAGAACGGATGCAGGAAAAAGTCCAAGAAAAGCTGAAAGCTGAAGAAGCAGCTGCCATGATGAGAGAAAGGGAAAACAAACAACAGCTCCTTGCAGAGGAGGAGAAAAATAGACAAGCCATGATCTCGAGGGAGGTGGAACAACAAAGGCAGAGGGAACTGGAAGAAGATAAAAGAAAGCAAGAACAAATAGCAAAAGAAACAGAGGAGAGGCGCAAGCAGAACGAGGAGATAAAAAAGATAAAAGAAGCAACCAACTCTCAAGAGGTGGAGAAACACACTTCTAAAATAAACATAAATGAAAAGCTTGCAGATCTGTTGAAGCCAACAGAGGGGAAAAGTCTTAAGCCACCCTGGAAAAATGAAGGTAATCTCAAAATCCTTAGAGTTTTGGGCTTTCACTTTCCTGAGTGTTCTTTCACTCTTCAGGTGTACTATTATTGATGTGACTCTATGGCAGACTTCTTGCCTAAGAAACGATTAAAAAAACCCAAACCAGCAATGTTTCATGTCTTTTGTCAGTTATAAATGATCCTATAAACTTAAGTTACATCTGTCAGTTTTCAGCACCTATGACTGATGACAAATCTTCCAGTGATCATGGCCAACAAACAGCAGTTGCTGGGAATAGTAATATTTTAGGTTTTTCCTAGGGCTTGCACTTCTTCATTAAAATAGAATGCTAATATGGAGGGGGTTTGTTCATTGAAGAGAGATGGGCAGGTAACACTCAGAAAAGTGATTTCTTAACAGTGAAATTTAGTTTATTTTTGCGTTACTCAATGCCTCAGATGAAAAAAACCAAAAACCTGAGTGACTAGACCTAACTAGTTGTGGGACTTTGAAAAATAGTGCTTTAACAGTATTTTCACTAAAGGCACATCCTTTGATTTCATCCTTCATTAATTCTTGTCAGTTTTTATTAGCCACTTTTCTCACTGAGTTCAGCAAGGATCAAATTAGAACAAGGCTGAAATATATTTGCACACCTCAGCTAAACCTTGTAAAACATTCCCTGTTTGCAACATCATTCACTGACTTGAAGAACGAAGATGCAAAGAAAATAGAAATCGTGATATTTTGCTATTATAGGTTTCTAAATAAAATCTTTACAACATGCTGATGAACACTTATTGTTGCAACAGTGGGATCTTTTCAACTTGGAACATTATAGTGGTGTTAAATGAGGCTTTATTAAAGCACTGCCTTAGCCAGAGCAGTGTGGCAAGGAAAGAGGAGAAGATAAAAATGTCATTTTTAATGATGTCTAGCAGAAGGTGTCCCTGCCCATGGCAGGGGGCTGGAACTAGGTGACCTTTAAGGTCCCATCCAGCCCAACCCATTCTATGTTTTTGTGATTTCTTTCACTGTAGAAGTCAATGCATTTTGTTGTCTCAGTTACATTTCCATGATTGGTGTGTTAAACTGATGCCCTGGTGGTCTCCTCTGATAGCTGCACTCTGTCTGGGGCAAGAACTGACATTCCTACCAGTTTCTTAGAGGGGCTCCAACTGAGTGCTTGTCTCAGCTGTGTCAGAGTGGTAACTGGGTTTCTTACCTTCCAGGCAAGGCAGCTGGTGCTGCAGAGTCGAGGAATTCCATTGCCTTGGTAAATTACAGAGCTTTGTACCCATTTGAGGCAAGGAACCACGATGAGATGAGCTTTAATACTGGAGATGTAATTCAGGTAAGATGGCTATTCACATTTAACTTGCAAATAATAACCCTTTTCTCTAGCCTCGAGATGCACAAAGTCTTAAGGGTCAAAAGCATTGTGTTGATGCATTGTAAGGTTTAATCAAAATTTAAATTGGATTGCTGCTTTATGTTTTTTTAGACAGGTGAAATTAGGATTAGTTCAGCCAAAATATTTCTCTGAGTTTTACACATCCTAGATATGTTGACAATCTCTTTAAATATAAGAACAGTGAATGCTAAACATAAACTTTCTAAAATTAGTAGATCAGAAACAATGTAGTTGTTGCAGCTCATTGCACTTGTACAAGTTGGCTTCTGAGTGTTTGCTTGAAATACAGCATACTTAATAGACACATGAATTATTCATTGATGGCATTTGAATTAAAATCAAATTAGTTATATAACCAGTAGATGTGAGAGGTTCTTTTGAATCTTAATACTGTTTTCCAGTGTATTCTTAACAGAGATTTCTGCCTGTCTGAGCAACCTGGTCTAGTAGAAAGTGTCCCTGCCCCTGGCAGAGGGGGTGGAACCAGGTGATCTTTAAGATCCCTTTCAACCCAAACCATCCTATTATGAATCTGTGATTCTCTTTCTGAGTGTTTCCTTTATCAATCCTCTCTCAGGCAGACACTTAGAGTATTTATTCTGTGTCCATTTATTGTAGCACTTTTCAGGATTTGCTGTATATAATATTACAGCAGGACTATAAGATTGGAAATGCCTTGTGACTTCTCAGTTGAAGTCTGTGTTATTTCATGTATGTTAGTTACTAGCACTTGTTTGAAAATCTTTGCCTGCAGGTGAATGTGTGCAAACTGATTTACAGCCGTGGTAATACAGTTTCTAATGTATAAGTATGTGTGGTTGCTCCTCATTCAGACTGTAAGTAATACAAGTAGGTGATAAGGAAGAATTTATAAAGCGATGTGGTACAAAATATTAAAACACTTGACTAAATTAGCTTTCAGTTTGACAGTGTTAAAGCATTTATTTGCATTTTCATACCAGTGAGCCATGGAAGAGGGAACAAGAGAAGTGGGTTTTGCTTTGACTTCCCTCTCTGCTGTAATTGTATCATTTAACTGCTCATAACTGATTTCAGAAATAGGCTAGCAGCTGCCACCTCCTCCTCCTCTGGCATCCCAAACCCCAGCTAAGCTAACCAGCTGATAGTGTTTGATGGGCTGCTAATTTTTAGTCAATTTTCACTAACTGGCTAATTTGCAGCATAATGGAAGCTTCAGGATTGCTGTGAATGTTTAAGGATGCTCAGTACTTAATCACATAGTAAATAACAGAATTTTTGGATGTGTTTTGGAAGCAGTCAGCTGACAGAGTTAATTATATCTGGGAGCAGAACAGCAGCAGTTGTTTCCTGCTCTGCTGGGCTCACCAGCCCCTTCCTCTTGGCCGCATATTCAGCAGAATCCAGCACAATGCACTGGCATTTTTGGCAGGACAGAGTGGCTCAGAGGCACTGCATGACCCCCCTGTGCACGTCTGGGGCCTGTTTGAAGCAGTGCAGTGTCCCTGAGGTCTGTCTGCACCTGTGTCTGAAACCAGTGCAGCTGCATCATCACAGGGCAAAATCAGCTCAGTTCTGCCAGGGCAGAGTGAAAATGCTGATCCTGGTGTGGGCACTGCCCCTGTTCAGGCCAGAGAGCCAGCAGGTGATGACACACCAGGTACCCTGCTTGTTTCATGCTGCTAATTCTCTTTCCTTTGTATTTCTCCTCATGTCCATAGGTTGATGAAAAAACTGTGGGAGAGCCTGGTTGGCTTTATGGGAGTTTTCAAGGACATTTTGGTTGGTTTCCGTGCAATTATGTAGAAAAAATACCAGAAGGAGAAAAAGCTTTATCTCCTAAGAAAGCCTTACTTCCTCCTACAGTATCTTTATCTACTACCTCAGCTGCTTCAGAGTGAGTTGTTGTTATGTTTGTGTTTAAATTGCTTTTTCTAAATTTAGCTGGCACACAATGTGCTGTATAGTTTCACTTGGTTTTAAAGTATAAAGGCAGAAAACGTATTGAAGAACCTTCTTAAATGTCTTGGCTTGGAAAATGTATGTATTTGATAGTCTGCTTTGCATTGTATAGAATATTAGTTTTATAAATGTTGGGAAAAAAGTTCTCTGCTTGAGGTACTTTCTAAATAAAAGTTGTAATTAGATAAATATGCCTTGTGTTTAATTTGCAGACCACTTTCACCAAGTAAATCTGCAGAAGAATCTGATTACCAAAACGTCCCCTTTTCCAGCCTGAATGTTAACACAGCCTGGCAGCAGAAATCAGCTTTTACTCGTACTGTGTCCCCTGGATCTGTTTCACCCGTTCATGGACAGGTACCTTGTGCAGAACTTGATGTATTTCAGATTCATCTTAATGAAAATGATTTAAAGAAAAAACAGAACACCACACAACTTTGCTAGTGCTGGGTGCACTGAACAGGCTGGAGGATAAAGAAGCTCATCTAAATATTCTGCTAGTGTGCATTGATATAATTCCAAATATTTCCAGGGAACACTGAGCAAGAACACTCATCTTTCATAATTGTAAAATAATTTTCACCTATAATTAGACACAAAAGATATTTCTAACAATCAAGAAACTGAGTTGCATGCATGCATTGGTGTAAACAAAGTTATTCAGCCATCACTTAGAAATTAAGTTGCTTAACCTTCATTAAAAGATACACCAGTGTGTGTTTTTAACAGTTGGGGCATTGTGTTCAACCAATATCACTTTGTCTTACAGGGGCAGCCTGTAGAGAACCTAAAAGCACAAGCACTTTGTTCTTGGACTGCAAAAAAAGATAACCACTTGAATTTTTCAAAGAATGACATCATCACTGTCCTGGAGCAGCAGGAGAACTGGTGGTTTGGAGAGGTACATGGAGGAAGGGGTTGGTTTCCAAAGTCCTATGTCAAGCTCTTACCTGGGAGTGAAACCAAGAAAGAGGAGTAAGTGTGACTTTTGTTGTTGTTTTATTCAGCAGTTTGCAAAAAGAGGTGGTTTAGTGTGCAAAATTCTTGCAGTGCTTTAGTGTGCAGAACTTAAAGGTCATTTAGAATTCACACTGTGTCATTTTAGGCTTTTATTATTTCATTCTGGCAAGCTAAGTAATTTTGGGCTCACTGCTGTATAACTGTAGACAGTCTTGCTAGGCTGAGTGCTGCCAAACATCAGTGGTGTTTGATTATTCATCAAGTGCCACACTTTTTGTTCATTACCAAGTCTCCTCTCTTGCAGTGCAGTTGCATTCTGCCTCTAAAGGTGCCAATTTTTAAGTGACCCAAAACTAATTTTAAGCTCTTCACTTGAAAAGATTATTATTATGCCTGTTCTAATGCTCCAGGGTAACTGTTCAGGTAAGGCCTGGTTACTGCTGGGATGGCTGCACCACTGTGTGTAAATTGTTCTGCTGATGCATTTTGCTAAAACTTCTTAGAAATTCTTTAGAATAAGAGAATTTAGTCAAAATCTTTAATTTACTTCTTTTGAATAACATAATTTGTGAATGTATCTATTCCCTTTTATCACACGTTATTTTTTTTAAGTGGTGTGCTCTTGGGTGCCATAAATATATTAAATATCAGCAATACTTGGCACTGTTTGATAGTCAGGGAAGTCTTTGTAAGCTAATTCAGAGTCAGTACCAGCTCTGATATAACCAAAGTGATCTTAGTCTCATGTGAATTGAGAGATTTGCTCTTGATCAGCCTCTTGGTAACACAAAGCTTTTTTTTTTCCTTCTTTCTGTAGACCAGAAGCTATTTATGCAGCTGTAAACAAAAGGCCTTATACCCAGAGTTACACAGCAGGAGAGGGTAAGAGAGCATGAAAAATGCCAACTAATGCTACAGTCTGGTTCTGTTTAATGACTTGTAAATATAGTTCAGTTTGTGAGGAGTTTCTGAGCAGCACTTTGAGTGCTTGTCCAAAACACATAGTGAAAATGTTCAGCTGTTGATACAAAAGTTTTAAAATAAGAACTTAAGATTGTAAGTAATTCAGGTTGAGCATAGGCTTAGGTTCTGTTATTAAGACTTCTGCTCAAGCCTGAATATATTTCTGAAAACCCATAAGTAGAGCTCTCTTCCTGCTGTTCTCTACTGTGTTATGCTGTTCTGTAAAGACATGAGAAAAAATTTTTAATCTCCTGAATGGGGATCATTCTCTTACAGTCAGTAAGGAGTAGAAAAAACAAGTATTACTGGAGAAAAATATCTAGTGTATCTCCACACATCCCCAGTTATATTTTAATTGCAGCTGTGTTTTTTCATTAAGTTGTGTACCTGTAAGAGTTGTGTGACTTTCATAAAGTTGTGTACCTGTAAGAGTAAATGTGAGTACAGCCAAGCAGTGGAACAAAGAGTTCAGAGACTTGTGAAGGTGTGACCCTGTTATGAACACACAGTTATGCTCCCTGTTGGGAGCACACTGGAGAATGCTGATCCCCCTTTGTGCTCTGGGGTTCCTCTGTGCCATCTGAAGCTGTTCTCTGCCCTGTGTGCTCCTTGCACAGAGTACGTTGCCCTCTATCCGTACTCGAGCTCTGAGCCCGGTGACCTGACCTTCGTGGAGGGTGAGGAGATCCTGGTGACCCAGAAGGAAGGGGAGTGGTGGACCGGGAGCATCGATAACAGAACTGGAATCTTCCCCTCCAATTACGTCAGACCAAAAGATCCAGACGTGAGTTCGGAGTCTGAGAATTAACAATTCTCAATGTATTTTCTCTCCATTTTATTCTCTTGGCACCCAGCTGCTACACAGGGATTTTGAGCAGAGGTTAATATGCTTGACAGAAAAGAAAATCCTTAGTAGCTTGAGCGCTAAATCAGAGCTGTAGCCAGTGTCACACTGCCCCTCTCTCTGTGTACAGAATGGTGTTCTGTTAAATACGGGTTTAAAGTTAAAATCTACATGTGCTTTTAGTGCAAACTGTACTGGTTTTATTGCACATTAAAGGTGGTTGTTGTTTTGTCTTTGTAGGCTTCTAGCTATGCTGGCAAAACTGGACCGATAAATAAGAAACCCGGTAAGTGTGTGATAACATTTTAACATTTAAAATGTTAAAATGTTTAAAATGTTAAAATTTAAAATGTTAAGGATGGTTTTTTAAGTAACTGAGCATTTAGGTTCATAGCAGTGTTTGAATGGTGGCTGATGTTCTTAGCTGCAAGTTGTGTAACAGGATATTTCTGTGGATCCAGCTCTTACTGCAGTGAAAAAATAACAAATGCAATTACTGCTTTCTTTCCAGAAATTGCTCAGGTTACTACTGCCTATGCTGCATCAGGAACTGAACAGCTCAGTCTTGCTCCAGGACAGCTGATACTTATTCTGAAGAAAAATGCCAGTGGATGGTGGCAAGGAGAGTTGCAGGTAGTGATTCAAGGAGGAATAATTGTGACTTCATGAATTGTAAGGAGATGCTCTCAGGTTTAATTCAAAAAAAACAACTAAGTACAGAGTTACATAAAAGCTGGTCAGAAAGTTATCCTGCATAAACCAAAGGGGAAGAAAAGCTGTATGGTGGATTTTTTTTGTTTGTTAGATTGGTTGGTTGGCTTTTTTAAACCGTGGGTTGCTTGGGTTTTTATGAATTTTTTTATGGTTTTTTAGAGTTGATTTTCTTGGTCACATAAAATAGTCAAACTGTCAATTAACAGGCGGGAAGAGGAAGAGACAAGTTGACAGTTACTTAATTGGTTAGGATTTAATTGGTGAAACATTAAACTGTGAAGTTATTCTAATGAAAGGACAGGTGGGTTTGGAAGCTGGAGTTGGAAGCTTCTTTAATGCAAAAGTGCTGTTCCCACTTTCCCCACCTAGACTTAAGAAGAATGTCCTGTTAAAGTGCCCTTGACCTCATTAGAAACTCTGGATATGATGCATAAGTGGAATATTCATAGAACAAATTTTCAGCCCTACATTTGAGTTGTACTCTGAAATCTCTTAATCACTTAAAAATTTTGGATGAACATATTAGAGTGCAGCTTTATCTGAAATGCATTGTTTTATGCTTTAGTCAGATTTTTATCTTTTGAGATTAATTTAGTAGCTGCTTAGAAGCCTGACTTCTTGTCTTTTGTTGGCAAAATTCTGTGACATGTTTGTTAAAGTTTTTTCCAGTCTATGGACTATTCAGTTTTTCAGTTGTGTAATAACCATTATAAACATTTACAGGCAAGAGGGAAAAAGAGACAGAAGGGATGGTTCCCTGCCAGCCATGTGAAGCTGCTGGGTCCAAGCAGTGAAAGAACCACATCAGCTGCTCCCTCAGGTGAAAAAAAGAGACTTTGTATTTCATTTAGAATTTTATGTAACATTATTTCAAATGTTCATGTATCTGTGAAGGCCACGCATCCATCTTCTGGCTTTTTAATTTTGATGATTGCTCTGAAGAGCCAAACTCTTCTCTTTTGGAAACTCTATGTTTCCAAGTGCTAGCAAAAATCTTAGAACTAGCAAACATTGGCAAATCACGTGGAATTACATGCACTGCTCCTTACAAAGAAGGAGACTAAGCAAATTTTCAGGTTATTTCTAAGTTTTTCCATTTGAATAGTTGGGTACAAATGAGGTTATTTCACGGAAAATGAGCTTTTTTGCTTCTTTGTGCTTAAATTATGCTGTTCTCCACAGCTGTGAGTTGCTTATACAACAATTTCCTGGGTTTTACTGGAGAAAACTTCCCTGTGACTAAACAGCAACCCATGATTAGCTAATGCATGTTTCCTCTTCCTCTGCCACAATTTCCCCACAAGTGTCTGCAGTAAGATAATCAAACTCACTCTTTTTTCAGCCAGTAAAAGAGAGAAAGATACTTGATTATATTTTAAAGTGTTTGGAAGGCCAGTAGTAGATGCAGTCCATTCATTATAAAAATTCACAGATATATAAAGTGGAAATAAGAATTACTGGCTGGCTCAGTTTTAAAGAAGTAAAAGAAAAGGGAAGACAATTCTGTATCAAGATAAAATCATGTGGCATTTTTCTCATGCAACAGTGCATGTGAGATGGTTGTTTCTTTCCTGTGGTTTTGTAAAACACTGAGAAAACAGTTTTAATACTGGTGTAACTCCATTCTGCTCTTCTTTCCTTCCCAGTGTGCCAGGTGATCGCCATGTATGATTACACGGCAAACAATGAGGACGAGCTCAGCTTCTCCAAGGGGCAGCTGATTAATGTGCTGAACAAAGATGATGCTGACTGGTGGCAAGGAGAAATCAATGGTGTGACAGGTCTCTTCCCCTCAAACTATGTGAAGGTGACCACAGATTCTGATCCAAGTCAGCAGTGTAAGCAACCTCTATTTTTGATTAATTTTGTTACTTCATTTCAAAGATGCATTGCTGTTCTTCTTTGTGTTTGGAATTTGGAGTTCCAGGCATCAGCTGAATTGATTAGTACTTTAAGTACTCTTTCTTTAAATACTTTATTATAGATAAGGTACTTTTAAACCATTTTCCAGTTAACCTACAAACAACCAGCACATTACCAACCAGCCAGCATAGGATAGCAAGAGTGCTGTAGGGTGAGCTAAAAATACTGGATGGGGTAGGAGTTCTCCTTCCAACACGATTCTGCTAATTAACATGGACTGGGAAGCAGTGCAGGCACACTGCAATTACAGAACTTGACCAAGTTTTGTAAAATAAGGAAAAGTGCTGTAGTAATTTTAACACATGTATCAGTTAAGTAAAAATACCCATTAAAAGGATAGGAAAAAGATTTTGGCATTAGCACGTGGTCTGTCCAGTCCTAAATATGCTTGTCCTGGCTCCCAGCATTCCAGCTGTCATCCAGTCCTGAGAAACAAGATATATGTCAGGACATAGACTGAGGTGAAAATTACCAGAAGCAGGCTGAGAGCTGAATCCTAAACTGTTCACCTGACAGTCAACATCTTCTCTGCCCTTTTAGCACATAAGCACAGTAAAGGTTTCTGGTGTCCCCTACACACCCTGTTTTTTGGCCCCTGTCCCCAGAGAAAATCCTCCTCCCAGAGAAATTTAACACAATTTTTACTCTCTCAGCTTTTCATCCTGTGATTAAACCAACTTTTACATCAGCCCAGTGGGTTTGAGAGCACACCATGATGCCAGAGTTGCTCCTTTGACATGACAGGCCTTGTCCCTTCACTTACTGTTTTCCTCTAGACAATGTTTGGAGTTCTCTTGGGATAAAAACACCCATGTGGAAATCTGGCTGAGCCTCACTCTTAATTAGCCTATAGCTACTGTAGGATCAGTCTGCACTTCATTAATCACATAGTTGTGTTCTTACAGAAAAATTCACAAACTCATCATGAAGGTACAGCTTGGGTTGGAAAGTTAAAACATTTTCCCTGGGTAACTTGTTATGGTTCCTGGGCAAAAGAGAGTGTGCACCATTCTTGAGGTTTTCTTTTTAGCTAAATTACTTCTGAGCTCATATTTTTGGTAACACATTGTTCTAGCTTTTTTTTTTTTTTTTTTTTTTTTTTAATGCCTCTTGTCAATGTGTTTGGGATGTCAAAAACTTCTGGATTTAGATTGAATTTAACATTCTTTGATTAGACATAGCTAAATCATTAGAATGGTCCTTTGAAAACTTTAATTTGTTTGCAAATCTCACTTTCGAAGAAACAGTATAGACTGTACCAGGTGGGCTATAAAATTAAGATTCTGGCTGAGTATTAAAACTTAGGAATTTTCAAAAATGATAGAGGTAACAGCTTGTCACACTAGGTGTGTTGTTATTTCAAGTTACGTTGTTGAATGTGACAAATACAAGGTCATCACATAAACCACTGATTTTCAGTAAAAGCCATGCTAAGACCACGCTGTAAATGGAAACTTTCTGCATAATGAGTAAGTTTTTCTCATTGTTTGCTGGTACATCATTAAGTTTTCCCTCAGATTTCAGTGATGTGAAATAAGAGTATTTCCATCCACATCATACTGGCTTTTGACAAAGGTTAATGATGTGCAGATGTGCACCAGGTCATCTGTACCTGGCCATTAAACTTTTCTCTAATCACTACTCTATAAAGCAATTCTACAAAATCCACCTGCTGGTGAACACAGAGTATGTTGAAGTTATTCTCATTTTTTAAAATTCTCTCAGGATTTCAAATAAACTAAGTTCCACACTAGTTTTGTGCTGGGATTTGCCACTCTGTAGTGATATAGGCATTTGGAAACTTAAGGAAAAATCCTGCCTCAAGCCCAGAGCCTGCACAAACCCAGCACAGCTCAGTAGCTCCAGTACAGCACTGTTCAAATGCCATTTCCCAGATTTCAGCTGGGCTGCTGCTGCTGGTCAGTTGTGTGAGCAGTAAGCCACTTCTCTGTACCTCTTCTGTAACCAGAGGAATGTTTAAATGTGTCCTGAATGAACTTCCAAACTTCCTTGGGTTTCCTTACAATATTTTTGGCTCTTGTATAAACAGAGTAGAGAAACTATCACAACTAGTTTTGTGAAATCACTAAGGAATTGTCCCACAGAAATGTTGACGTGGCCCTCTACAGAACAGCTTTGAGTTATGAGAGAATATAATTTTAAAAATGCATTGTTGCATTTCAAAGAACTCCTGATCTGAGTATTATAATGCCTCTGTTAAATAACAGCAGTTTTTCCCACTGTTTTTTCTAGAGCAAGTATAGTGGTATTGGAAAGGAAGCAGGCAAATTTAGTTTACTCAGGTTTGTGGCTTAGGAAAATTGTGGTTTTCCCCCAGATTTAAAGACCTTTGTATCTGGAGTCTTTTCTGGGAGTTATTAGTTGTAGCTGTAATGGCAAACTTCCCTAGCAAAAAGGAACTGGGGTCAGTGAGATGTCCCTTCTCTTAAGCTGCTGACATAGCTCTGTGAGCACTTTTCCTCTTGGTGAAGCTGCACATCCTGGCATAGGACCCCTGCAAGGAAAGAAAAAGAAAAACAAAATTACTTTAGGTTGTTGTAGGTTTGTTTGTCTCTCAAACACGTGGTGATTGCAGAACACAGGACAGTTGAGTTGTTCCTGGTGACTGTGGTGGTGGTTAGACTTGCTCCTGTTTTAATGACATTTTAATAGCCTTTTTGCTAATGTTTGCACAAAAGCCATCATAAATAATAAATATACTCATCAGGTTTCAAAATAGATTTAAAATAAATCTTTGAGTGTTTGCACAACCATGCAAGGTCAGATCTTGTGTGTTGCCAGTACCTGTCTAGTGCCAGGTTCTCTTCCCATCCTTTCCAAGGTGTATATAAGGGGGGTAGGCATGGTGCTCTTGCCATTTCAGAGTTCTTTCCAGTGGTCTGGTCTGGAGATAATTTTATTTTGGTCAGTCTTCATCTGCTTTGCTCTTGGAAACTTGTTCTCTTATTATTTGTTGGCTTTTTCAATGAGATACCCTTTTAAGTTTGTCATCTTATTCATGGAACCAGTGTGAGCTGTGTCCTTTTGTTTTCTTTAGTTGAGATTTTCTCCCCTCAGGTAAATCTCAACCATTAAATGTCAAGAGTCAGGTCTTTTCCTGTGTTACCAGGATCTGACAAGGAAACCTCTACCAGGTTCTCTTCCCATTCTTCCCAAGGGATGTTTAAGGTGAGAAGTGTAAGGAGGGAAGACAGCTGCTTCAGCTGTGTCTGTGTATTTGGTTGCTAGATGTCTTCTAGTGTTAGAGATCAGTTCATCCCTCAGAGATGTTCTTGCTCAGGGCTGGACAGCTCAGCCAGGTGGACACACCTGTGCTCCATGTGCAGAGGGGCTTCTGGTTCATCCTGACGTGTCTCATCCCACGAGACTCCCAGAGCTGAATGTTGTGCCAGTTCTTTCTACTCGAATCGACAGTGTAGTGACTGGTTTTTGTTCACTCTTTCTGCTTTCCATAGCCCAGCACTGCTGCAGTTCCTCACACATCAGAGTTACTCCTTCAGGTGCTCAGCCTGAGCTCCAGGTTGTTGTTTGTAGTAGTGTCTCTAGAGCTACCTCATTTTTGTTTTCCCCAAACCTTACTTGTAGATGTGACACGTTGGAGACATGAGGCAAGTTCTGCAACAAGGATCTGTATCTCCAGAAGTTGATTTCCATGCACAAAAGATCTTCAGTAATTCCTGTCCACACTGTCAGGTGGATGAAGCTGACTCACTTTCAGGGGTGTTCATAGTGAAAAAACAACTTCTGAACTGACGTGCTCATGGGCAGTGCATTTCTGTGTCTGTATGGACAACACATTTGGAAGTTCTCTAGTTCTTGCCAAGTAACTTCTCTTTGTGGAGTAACAGTTCATGGTAGCAGTGGCTTTGAGGTGTTGCCTGTTGCAGCTCCACATTGATATTTTAACACAAGAGGATTAATGATTTATTCTAAGATTTTACTCAACAGCTCCAGAATTTTACCTCTTATACCAAAGATCAAATATGAAATCAATCCCTTACTTCATAGTGACATAGTGACTTTGCATTTCTAAAACTATTTGGTGAATGTCAGTCAGGCTTGATAACACTTCCAGGTTGTACTCCTGGGGTCTGGAATAGTCTCTGGATTGCCCACAAGGTATGTCCCTCTTCAGACCATGTAGCCCTTGGATTCTGAGGGATGTGGTACCTCCTGTTCCATGGACACATAAGACTAGAGGCAAGGTTTTAATTTCTTTCAGGCTCAAACAGAATTGAGCAGGTTAATTGTTATGTGCTGATATGAATAAGTTCCAATGAGATTTTTCTTTACAAGTTTACTTTTTATCTGATTTTCTGATGTTCCAGTAGAAGTTTGTCAAGAGAGATTCTGGTTTTGTTGAAATCTCAGGGAATTTTGCTATTGCCTTTAAAAAAGCCCTTAGGGCATGACCTTGTGTTGAAGACTACATGAGAGAAGTTTTCCTTAGGAAGAAACTTTTTGTTCAAATGAAGTAGCTGCAGGGGTTTTCAGAGTCAGCAATGGCTGGTCACAAATACTTAAATTTGTGTGTTTATAAATATGAAACTGCAAGGGTGGAAGATTGTGATGTCTGTTTTCAGAAAGTTGAATGTTCATCATTCCTTTCTGACTTTTTGGTGGTGTTCTGTCTTTGTCCGTAGAATTCGTATGTTTCACTCTTCAAATTTATGTTCATTTTATCCTTCTTTTTTTTTTTTTTTTTTTTT
>VZRH01006697.1:886317-923815 GCA_013397555.1 Urocynchramus pylzowi | reverse complement strand
TAATTTTTTTTCTTTTTTTCCTTTTTTTTTTTTTTTTTTTTTTTTGTTTTTTTTTTAGGACCCAATGTTGTCTTCCAGTGTGAAAGCACCTCAGAGACCCACTATCCGAGTTTGACTAGCGTGGAGGCAGGGTGGCCAGCCCTGCTCACGTGTCTGACACAATCCTTTTGCTTCGTTTGAACGTTAGATCCAACCAAGAAATTAGGTTTTCGTGGGTTTTCTTCTGTTCTACAGTTTCAGTGGATTTGTAAAAGCAGAAAGGATAGTGGGTCTTTGTGTGGCTTTCACTGCTGTTCATTCTTGTTTCCTTTAGTATTTCCTTTGGGATTGATAACTGTAGTCATTAGCATGCATATCAAGTATTGCTTGCATGGTGGGATTGCAGACACACAAAGACCCACTATTTGCACAGTTTATCTGAGCTGTTTGGAATGGGCACTTGTGTTCTTTTAATGTTGTAATGTACATATATTTTGCAGAATTAAAATGTTCATTGATTATTGTTCTAATGGACTTGATTGAATCTCTTACATACTGAGCTTTTAAAACTGGGGGCCTTCATGGCTCATCCAGAAACAAACCCTACCTGTCTGCTGCTGATAGTCACTGTGATTACAAACATGCTACAGGATCTAAGGGTTAGATCTGGTGCACTCCATCCAGCCTTTTCACACCCTTTTTAACAGGGAAAAGAACTATTAGGTGTAGAGTGGAGGATATTTTAATGGGTTTTTCTTCCTTCACAGTAGTACTACGGCAGGAATTGAGGTTGTTTTGGCTCAACACATTCTATCCCTAAACATTCTATTCTCCTTCCTTAAATCCTGATCATTCATATTTGCTTTCAGTTTTGGCAAATGTGCTTAGTTGCTGCAGTAAGTACTTGCACAGCCTCTGTGTGAGCAGGCCCTTCCCCTGCCCCTTCTTTTCATGAAATAGTTCATGGTACTGAATTGTTTGTCTCTGGCTGTGGTCTGCAGTGACATTTAAAGTACTGTCTGAAAGCTGCTGCTCTTCCTCCTGGTAAACAGAGCAGCAGCCCAATGCAGAGGTGTTGCCAGGAGAGAGACACTAAGAGAACCTGGAGTGAGGACAGAGCATTTGGGTTTAGGATGGAGCTGTGCTCCTCAGCCCACAGTCCTGGCCTGTTGGAAATGCAGTGCAGTATGAGCTGCCCATGTTTTACTATAATGTTTGGAGGGAAGGAGGAACTTGTAACCTTGAATCCCCTTTTAATAAAAGGATTAATTTGATTCTAGACTACTTCTCTGATTAAATAGTTCTGTGCTCTTGTAACAACAAGAGAGATCTCTAGACAAAGTATTTAATTTAGTTGATTTCCTGAACTTGGTTATGAAACAGCAAAGGTCACTTATGCAATCAGAAATGTTTACAAAACAAACTGCTTGTTTACTATATAAACATATATATATATGTAGATGAATGTTCTGAGGGTACTATCAGGAAAAGGTTAATCCAATTGCAGAGATTTAAAAGCCTTTCTCCAAAATCCAATGTTATGTATTTATATCCTTGATCAAATGATGTTGTATATCTGCCCTTTAGTTCAGAGATGTATCTTCTGTGCAATATGGACTACGCAATGTGCCTACAGAAAACTACAAATGGATTTTTATTCTGGATGTATTTTGTCTGAACCAGTATTTTGTTATAGAATGAAATCATGTTGTAGGCAAATAATGTGCTAGGTAATCCTTTGAGTATTTCAGATGACTTGATTTTCTTCTGAAACCACGTTTTAAGTGTTTCTACTAATATACACTACTCACCCAGAATTGCCTTCTCTGAATTTCTGTCTTGGAAAGCCTGTCTAATACAGGCTGACACATACAGGCTGAAATGTGTTGTGCTGTACCAGCAGCATCGAGCAGTCACGTACTGTAATCTAAGAATTAGGTGGTCTTCTAAATTATGTAATTTCTAAAAGGCAAAAAGGCACTGTTATCTCTGGGATTTGAGCCACACTGACAATAAATGTTCAGTCAGTTTTCCTTGAATGCCAGATTAGTACTAATTGTCTTTGAAAAATTAAAAACAACTTCCCATCCTCACTGAGGTATTTGAGGAATTTTCCAAATCCAACTGGCATTCTACTTTTTTTTTCTTTATTTCTTTTTTTTTTTTTTTTTACTGGTACATTTGGAGATTACAGTACTCCTGGCAAAGTTTCACACAGGTAGCCCTGTGTTGTTGTGTAGGCATGAGCACTGATAATTATTGAAACCTCTGCCTCGAAGTCTGAACTGAGGAGTATTAAAGTGAAGCATTTTGTGCTTTCACAGCTGTCTCTTTTCATGTTTCAGTATTACCTGAGTACACTCTAAATTCTCTTAAGTGTTACATAAAATATAATTATAATAAAACCACACCTTAATAATGCTGATTGAGAGAGACATAGTCCCTGCCTTCAGTATTCATCTGTACTGCAAAAGTCTGCCTAGCACAGCTCCAGCACAGTTGCCTGAGAGCTCTGCTCTCCTGCACAGTGGTGCAGAAAGAGTTGGATACACACATCAGATCATCCAAAAGAAAGGATGTGTTTACAGCAAGATTATTTAAAAATAATATTCTGTACAATGAAGCAGTATGGCTATTGGAAGTTGCATTTAAATCGGACTTTACTTTTAAAAACGCTACTTTTTCTCTGGTTGTGTGCAATCCACCCCTTTGTTGATAAAAGACCATAGAGTTGAGTTCACCTGGTCATCCCAGCCAGTCAAGTAAAATCACCCTTATTTGGGTGAAAAAGGTTGGCTGTGGAACTAAGGGCAAGGTGGAAAATAAAGTCCTTTGTTGAACTCATGGTTCCCAGGCAAGAGCTGAGAGTCTAAATGTTGCTGAGAGCCAGACAAGGTTAAAAAGTAAAACTGAAGCCAACACAGAAAGCAAAATATGCTGTTTGCTGTTGCCTGCAGTGTGGTACTTGCTAAATGTTGTTTCCTGAGGGCCAGCAGAGAATAGGGGCCCTGGTGTCGCAGGGGGTGAGAACCAAACAGTGCTGTAAATGTACAAGAAGGGATACCAAAACACTATTTCTGTAACTCTCTGGTTTGTATAATGGACTAACAAACTACAGAAGCCTGGTTTGACACAAGCTTAGTTCCTGATCCAGAACTGGATCCACACAGGAAGGTCTTGTGCCACCACTGGACCAGAGGCAGGGCTGGGTGTGTGAGGAGCCCGTGGTGGTGAGGGCTGGGAGCACCCAAAGCACTGTCCCCACGTGGTTAATGGTGCAGTCAGGAGCAGAAGGCACAAAGCTCCATCAGGGAGTTACACTCTAATAACTGAAACGTCTGCCTCTGGTCACTGAACATTTCTGCCATCTCAGAGCTTTGTCAGATTGTATCCCTGTGTGATTCTCCTGGGCAGGGTTGGAAACACCTGTAAATAAGTCTGCTGGTAGGAATACCACCACCCCTTGGCCTGCAGCGGGAGCTGCTGCAGGGTCGTGCTACTTCAGTGTAATGAACCCATAAAACTGCTGCGTTCTGGTGTGTGCTGCCTTAAAGCCTTCCTTGTCCTTCCCAAGCTTGAGTGTCACGTGTGGGATGGTTGTTGAGACACGTGAATGCAGGCTGTGCTTAGCATGAGGCAATTGTTCGCCTTCGGATTTGAACAAAGTTGTAAGATAACTATGCAAATGTATTTTATTAAAGGGACACGTAAAAGGATCTAGTTTGTCTGTTGTGGTTTTTTGTCCATCTGGGGAGGATTTTTTTTCCCAGCTGAAGAGTCTGGAATGAGCATTGTGTCACCTGTGATGGAGCGACTTGATTTGCTTTTTACCTTTTGAAAATCGATTCGTAAATTTCCTCTGTTGTAGCACATATCCTGTGTTTACTGATTAGGGGAGATTATTTCTCCCAGGGCCTGATGGAAACTGCCTTTTCCACAGTAGCAGATTTCTTGTATTAGTTCCTTTCATGGGTTTCAGAGGCTGCTGGTGGCTCCAGGAGTGACAGGAGTGTGTTGGCCTTGTGTGTGGCTGCAGAGCTTGCACTGGCTGTGCTGGTGTCCCCTGATGCCATCAGCTGCTCTCTGGCTGTACTGAAGGGACTCTGCTAATGCCAGCCCTTGGTCCTTAGGGGACTCGTGGCCTTTCCATGGCAGGCTGGGAAAATGCAGGCAGGAATAAAACCCCAAGCCTTACCTGTTTTTCCCAGCCATGTCAGCTGGCTTCAGAGTCAAACAAACAATTAAAACAAATAAACAACCCCTTCCAAAAAAAACCCAACCCTAAACAAACCTGGGTTGGAAAAGACCTTTAAGATCATCAAGTCCAATCATTAATGCAGCACCAGTAAACCACATCCTAAAGTGCCGTATCAATGGTTTTTAATACTTCCAGGGATGGTGGCTCCACCACTTCCCTGGGCAGCTTTATAACCCTTTCCATGAAGAAATTTTTCCTAATATCAAATCTAAACCTCTTCTCTATCCTTAAATAGTCTTCTTTGGTCACCCAAAGCAGTTAGTGTAGCTACATAACTGGTGTAGCTACATCCTTCCAGAGGAGTGCCTGAGCTCCTGTTAGAGGGTTGAGATGTCTTTTCAGAGCAGTAACTTTTAATGGCTGTTTTCTACTGTCCATTGAGTGGGGAAGTCTGTTGGGAAAATAGTGATATGTGTTACTCATCTATCTTTCATTGGAGGATTTCCTTTCTTCAGAAACTGTCCCTCTTTCCCTTGAATGTGCTCATACCCAAAAAGTCAGGAAGGTTTTCTCCCACAGCCCCCCATGTTTTTCAGGGCTTTTAGTCTCCTGCAGAAGAGAGCATCTTTTCACTGTGAAACTCAGTAGCTTTTCATGCAGGGGTAGTTATGTTAGTAGGAAAAAATGCTCCTTGTTCAGGTATATTTGGAAAGTATTATTTTAAATACAACTTCAGAGACTGGGATTTCCTGTTTATAAGCTCCCCAGGTTGTTTTACCCTGGCAGCTGCTTCCTCAGCTCAGAGAGCAGGATTTAGCCCAGAGGGCACCACAGTCAGTATAGGCTTCTCTCTGTTGCTGTGCCCTGAGTTTCCAGACACCCCCTGCTTACTCTGGTGAATGTTCTGGAGAGGGAGCTGGGCAGGTTGTGCCCCAGGCTGGCTGAAAGCCTGGCACTGCCTGCTCTTGGTGGGAGAAGCAGGCTGGCTTCCCCTCCAGAGAGCAGGTATCCCTCTTGGTCAGCAGAGCAGGTGAGGAGCTGCAATTCCATGCTGCAGACACTCCCAGAAATCCCACTGCTCTTCCAGAGCTGCCTGGGGAGCTTGGGATGAAGCTTCACCAGAGGGAAGCCAAGCCAAGAGCTTTCTGCTGCCAAACAAGGCAGTTTTACTGCTTCCATGCACATTCCTGGCTGTTAAACCAGCAGAAAACTGCTTTCTTTTACTCCCCTTGGGATTTGTTTGCTGCCAGCATGTGAGCAGGGAGTCAGATAAGTGCCAGAATTGATGCAAGGAAAGGAGGGAACAGCAATGTGGGAGGAGTAGGGGTAGAGATGTAGCTCAACCCTTTCAGCATCAGTGAGCCCATGGGTTGCTGTGGCCACTTGGGAAAAACATTGGCAAATGCCCTCGTTAGGCTGGTTTATTCACCTTTTATTTTTTGTTTTTCTCTTCAGACTCAAATGCCTGAATTCACCCTCTAAAATCAAATGTGGAGATTGCATAATATGTTTTTATGCCAGTATCATCAGACCTATCAAAATTAGGAGTGTTTTCACTAGTAAACACTAGTTTTTAAATAAAATTATACAAAATACTAAATACGAAGTAGCATTTGTCCTTTCATCCCAGAAGTTGACAGTCCAAACACAAGCTTTTTTTTTAACAGGAGCCAGTTAATGTAACTGAATTTTTTGCATCTGATAACAAATTTATAAACCAAATCCATTTTAATGCATAAAAAGGTCCATTTCTCTCCCAGGCTTGGCCCCAACTTTCAGTGGTCAGTAGGGGACAGACCCAAATCTCAGCATGTGGGTTGTTCCAGCAGCTGGGACAAGCCAACAGGAGCTTCAGTCCATCCCTGCTTCTGTCACAGGAGCGCACCTTGCAGTAGGAAAGGGAGCCACTGGCCAAAGCTGAGACTTCCAAATCTGGACATTTAATGCCTGGTTACTGTGCAAGCCCTTGGATTGTCCTTAAATTTCATTCTTAGTAACCAGGTGGGCTTAAACTCAGTCCTGTACAGACTGAAGAGTGACACAAGAATCCAGAAGTAGCACATTGGCCACAGATTGTCTCAATGGACTAAGACATCAAACTTTGCAGGAATCACTTTTATCAGAAATTTCACTCATTTTTCTCATCTAATTTTGGCCTGGTTGTAGCTTTGGGGATAACTAAGGCCAGAAGGAATATTCTGTGTGATCAAAAGAGCTGCAATCCCTCATCTCTTCTTAAAAAGTGGTGGTTTTTCAAACCTTGTCAGAAAGCTTAAGATCTGTGATCCTCCTTAGGGTGCAGAACTGAAAAGTGCTGATTTTCAATCTAGCTGTTGTCTTTGCTGCTGTTTTACTACTTTGTGTTGTTCAAAGGGTTTCCTTGTTATGGTGTCCTAAAATTTTACTTGGCAAGAGTTTCTCTTCTGCTGACACTTGCTCTTTCAGAGCACCTTGATGCTGGTGTAGCTGGAAGCTCAGGAGCCTGTGAGGTTCCCATTAGGCCACTGCCGCATCAAGTTCAGCCTAATGTTTAGGGTTTCTTGGTTTCTTTCCCTCAAATTTATTACTAACTCACCTTCCCATAAGCAGATCTCTACCTTGGCAGTGAATAGTCACATCCTTGTGTGCCAGGAGTGTCAGGGTGACAAGGGATACACAGCCCTTCCTGCTGTAGGTCATTCTGCCTTTCACAACTCCTGTGAACCTTCATGAAGTATTGTTCCTCTAGAACTGCCAGATCAAAGTGAGTCCCTGCCATGTCCTTTCTGCTGTCCTGCAAAACCCACGGTTCATCTGGTATTGCAGTCTGATGCCATCACATCCAGCGATAGATGGATATTCTCAAATGCTCTGTAATTGTTCCTTCTTTTTTCCTTTTCCCCCACCCTGCTGCTTTGCCATATTCTGCTATGACTGACAGAGGGATCAGATTGACTTTCTGTGCTCTCCTTTACCCAGCTAAACACATTCCCCACTCTGGTTTTACCAGTTTTTGGTTTGGTTACTAAAGTTTGAACACTATTGTCTTGTTTACTAACATCCAGTAGAGATAGAGTCGTGTGAAGCTGCAGGGTTTGCATGTTCTGACAGAAACTTGGGGTTTGTGTCATTGACTGTCAGTGTGTTCCTGTGCATGATTTTGATTCTTCATCCTTGATGCATGAAAATAATTCCATATATTTCCAGCTCATTTTGACAAAAAAAAAAGTTGTGCAGCTGTGAATCACACAACTACAATGTTGTGTTACAGCTTTACAAATTTGTAGTGGTGGTTTGTATCATAAATTAACAACTAAGGCAGAGAACTTCACTTCAGAAATGGGGTGGGGATTAAAGGTGCAATGTCGTAAGTCAGGATCAGCCACATTTTCTCTGACTTCATCTCACAAAAGACAACTTAGAATCATAGAACATTAAGGTTGGAAAGGACCTTTGAGATCATCAAGTCCAAAAAGACATTGCTCAAGGTAAGAGAAAATCCCAGTTTCAAATCAGTGTGGCAGAAGAGATGAGAAAAGTCATGAGACAAATGGAGTTGCAAGAAGTCAGGAACTCTTATTCCACATCACAGTACAAGGGGTGTTCAAAGAAATAAAAAGATGATAGATTGAAAAGTGACACAAAGAAGGGAGGGGGTCGATTGCTTGATTTTGAAACTTGATTTTGAAACCCGCTGCTGCTGCAGAGAGAGTTAATCAGTGCCTCTATAGTCTGAGCCATAGACTGCTGAATGCTGGTGCAATTTTGTTAATTTATCAGATTTAATGCCTTGAGTGGGATCTGAACTCCTAACTAACTTCCTGCAGGGTGTGCTGATCTCCAGAGCCTTGACACCATGCAGCCCATGGAAAGGAAAAGACAGGGCTACATTCATGAGCTCATTCAGACAGAAGAAAGGTACATGGACGATCTGCAGCTCGTTGTAGAGGTGAGATGCCTCGGATGTGAAAGTGCATTTGGAAAAGGAACACCTCTATACTGAATAATAACAATAAAGGGATTCTTAAGAATTGTGAGATGATGGAGGAAGAAAGGTGTGTGGGCACCTCCCTTACCAGTGAATGATACGTGGTTGCTCACCAGGCAAAAGCACCACTTTGTGAAACCCACCAGCTTACAAAGACCTTCTGTTTTCCAAATCCTGTTCTTAGGTGTTCAGGCTCAGTAGAAAGATGATGGGTTGGAGCCAGGTGTCGAGCAGAGCTGCACAGAGCTGTAGAAGCACCATAAAAGCTTTTCATGTGCCTTCTCCCCAGTTTTATTTCTGGAAGCAAGACTGCCTCCCTCAGCAGGGCAGGGACAGGCCAGCATTAAGTGCTCTTGGGAATCCAACTTGACCTCTCTGTATAAACAATGGTGTGGTGAAGTGTGGCAGATGTTAGTCAAGTCACAGGGGTGCTCTGCTCCCCAGAGATGAGGTGCTGAGGGCCCCTGAGAGCAGTTGTGGTTCTGCACACAGGGTGACCCTGAGTGCTCTGGGTCAGGGGAGAGGAGCAGTGCCTGAGTGTAATTTGTGCAGTGATTGACCCTGAAATCATGGGAATGCTTCTGCTGAGCTGTCAGCCTGCAGGTCCCAGTGCTTGTCCTCACTTTGCAAGTGCTGATGCCGGTGTCAGAATGGGGTCACACGCTCAGGGGAAACAGCTGTCACAAGTGCTAGTAAGAAAATGCTTTTAACTGCAGAGAAATTAGACACTGAGCATTCAAAAAAAGTGACTGCTGGGCTAAGCAAGAGGCTGAGCTGTTTCTGTTCTCTGAAGAATTGCTCATTTTTTGGCTGCAGGTTTTCCAAAAACCAATGGCTGATTCAGGCTGTCTCACAGAAGGAGAAATGGGGCTGATCTTTGTTAACTGGAAGGAACTCATCATGTCAAATACAAAGTTACTGAAGTGAGTACTTACCTGCAGTCTTACATTTTCCTTTTCATTATTCTGTGGTTCTTTTCCCCAGGAAGTTTGCTGGGTTTACAGTCAATATTCTGTCCTTGCTGATTATTTCCTGTGGATGCTTGCATTCAGAACAGCTAAATGCAGTCAGACTGCTTCAAAAGGAGCTATAATAAGAGAGAGGGATAAATAAACAGAAAGAACAGAGGCACACTTGCTGTAATATCTTAGAAAAGATACAAAAGTATACAAAAGTATATGCATGGGAGCTTTTCTTCCCAGTTTTCTGGAAAGAAACCTTTTATTCCCTAAAAATAATCTTTAGAAAGATACATTGGCTAGTAATTCACTGAATGGGATGCTGGTTGAATGTAGAGATTGATGCTGATTGTCCCAGAAATCTCAAAGAAGAGTCCCCATCAGGGGAGATTGTTCAGCTCAGGGTGTTGTGTCAGGGTGACTTCTTGGAGTTTCAGGCAGGACTCCGGCACCTCCTGGAAGTGCCTGTGCTGTGTGAGGAAATTCACCTGCCAGGTCTGTGTCCTTTCAGAGGTGGGTCTGTAAGGGTTGTGATTTAGGCCTCGCAGACTTGGCAGCCAAGTTGGATGCTGATCTCTTTCCTCGCCCGCAGAGCCTTGCGGGTGCGTAAGAAAACCGGCGGCGAGAAGATGCCGGTGCAGATGATCGGGGACATCCTGGCAGCAGAGCTGTCCCACATGCAGGCCTACATTCGCTTCTGCAGCTGCCAGCTCAACGGAGCGTCCCTGCTGCAGCAGAAAACTGATGAAGATGCTGATTTCAAAGACTACTTAAAGGTATCTGATTCAGTGGCTTTTTGCCCTCTCCTTTCCTCAATGACAGGAGCCCATCTGACCAGCATCAACCGCATCAAAATAACCCGGAAGAGTAAAATCCTGCAAAAACAGCTAAGAAGCTTCCAAGGTGTATTTACATGGTGACCATGGCTAACACTGTGTGTGCTCTTTATTCATAACACTGTCTTTCTCTCTAGCTAATTTACTTAGGCCATAAAAAGAAAATTGCCAGAACAGTTGACATCAGGCATTTGTTTCTTTCATTGCTTTGTTCTTTTTCAACCTGAGTTGAAAAAGCCTGTGATGTCAAAATAAAAGCTGAAACAGTTTTGAATGTAAGGATTCTGCATGAACAATGACCCTGTGATTTATGCTGGCAAAGCATCTGGGTGCAATGACACTGCCAGCTTTCATGTTTGTTCTAGATACAAATAGTGTTTGCTTACTGAAAAAAACCCAAGATCTCTTGGAATGCCTGGAAAAATGAATCCGATCTGAGAATTTTCAGTATTCAGTGCCAGTGATGCAACTGTTTTCTGATGACTAATGCAATGTCTCTGCTAAATCTCTGGGTTGCACCACAGAAACTTGCCCTGGACCCTCGCTGCAAAGGAATGCCCCTCTCCAGCTTCCTCCTGAAACCCATGCAAAGGATAACGCGCTACCCTCTGCTCATAAAGAGTGTGAGTACCAAGTGAGGTTTTGTAGGTGAACGCTTTGGGTTTGATCTCCATAGCAAAAGCCAAGATAAAGGATTTCTTACAGGCTTACCTCTGTTTTTATCTTGCCTTCTCCCCTCTTTGATCCACGCCAGATTCTGGAGAACACTGCGGAGAGCCACCCGGATCACAGTAGCCTCCGGCTGGCCCTGGAGCGCGCGGAGGAGCTGTGCTCCCAGGTGAACGAGGGCGTGCGTGAGAAGGAGAACTCGGACAGGCTGGAATGGATCCAGGCCCACGTCCAGTGTGAAGGCCTTGCTGAGGTACCTGCACTGATGCTCTGCAGGGCTGGGGCTTTTCAGAGTCATTTCAGCAAGGCTGGGGAGGGAATGGGAGTCTTTGTTCACATCCCTTATTGGAACATGATCCACTGCTGAGCTCTAGGCAGGGAAGCTTTTATTGAATTCTACTCACAGCCATAATGTGATGAACCATTGTTTTTGCTTGACTGTAGTGGCAGAGAAATCTTGATTTATCAGCTTAAAAACTGGTATCATTTAGACCATTAAAAAGACAGAAATAACTCTTCTCTCTGAACTCCTGATCATGCTGCCACTGGGCTAAGTCAGGTGTTTCTGTGGAGTATTTCACTTAGTGTGTGTTTCCCAGGGTTTTCTTTCAATCAGGAAGGGAACAGCAGCCCTCAGTGCCAGATCCTCAAGGATATGTGGTGTTCAGGCTCCTGTACCTGTCAGGACAGCCTTCAAACGGAGGTGTGTGTGACAGTTCTCCACTGCATAAGGAACCAGGGCTTGACAGACCCAGAAGGTCTGTCCTGTTCCATCACCTAATCACCTGTAAGAGGTGACCTGACTGCAGCCTGTGCAGCCTCTTCTTAAACACAGCTTCTGAACAACACAGAAGTGGCCATGCAGTAAATGCCTCTATTTGGTCATCCCTCTGTGTGTTTTTGATGAAGCTTAAATCTCCTCTGAGGTGGGTGGGAGCTGTGCTGTGGCCATGGCTGATCACAGAACAATCCCCTTCTCTTCATTTATAATGGAATTCATTAAACAAAAGAGCATTTTCAGCAGCATGGGAAATCTCCACAGTGAAGAGGAGCAGGAGCTGATGTCTGCACAGACTTGCTGCTGCTAATGGGTTTTGTCTCTTCCCAGCAACCCGTGTTCAACTCCCTCACAAACTGCTTGGGACCACGGAAGCTCCTGCACAGTGGGAAGCTGTACAAGGCCAAAAGCAGTAAGGAGCTGTATGGATTCCTTTTCAATGACTTCCTGCTGCTCACCTACATGGTTAAACAGTTTGTGTCTTCTGGATCCGATAAACTGTTCAGCCCTAAGTCCAACTCCCAGTTCAAAATGTACAAAATGGTGAGTGAGTCAAGGTTGGTACAGTGGGTCCTGGCTTCTGATGAGGAATGCTGCTCTCACACTGGGATCAGCTGTGTGGCCCCTTTTGCTGTCACATGGGGACATTCTGGCAAACAACTTGCACAAATGACATTGGCTTAGTAACTGGAAAAGGACAGACTTCTGCATCTTGGTTTAACCAACATTTCCATCCACTTTGGGGGGAAGGGGCAGAAGTAGTATCATGCCTGAACAGCTGAGTGGGATGTTCAGAAGCAGGAGCCTTGACTTCAATTTGCACAGGTTCCTGCATCCACAAGAAAATTCCTGTCCTTCAGAAAACAGTAGAAGATGCAAAATTTTAGTCTCTGTGCCCACACAGTGCGTGTTCTCAAGGTTCTGAAACTGGAGACGTAAGCTTAAGTATCAGGACTGCTTTCCCATAGTGAACCTGAGAGATTCCTGGATTTCCAAGCTCCACACTGCAGCTCTGCTTGCATACTCCTTCCCTTTTCACAAAGCTCTTTGCCTAGGAAAGCAGAATGGGGTGAATTGCCAGAGTTTTTCTCTCAGCTCTTTTTCGCATTCTTTACATGGTGATCTCACTGTTTGTCCTGTGTCCTATGACTTTCATTTTCCCTACAGTAAAACAGTGTATTTAAACATGCATATAGAGTTTCTGCCTATTGTCACAGGGTGATGCTACCACAGTGACATTTGCTTTTCTTTCAGCCGGTTTTCCTTAATGAAGTCCTTGTGAAGCTGCCCACAGACCCTTCAAGTGATGAGCCAGTTTTTCACATATCACACATTGACAGAGTTTACACACTTAAAACTGACAACATTAACGAGCGGTGAGTAGTGAAAATGCAAATCTGAGCTTAAACTTGTTCATTGATGTTTGATGCTGCAGGCTGTGTTTCCAGTGAGCTAACACAGAGACTCTGAGCTCAGGAACAGAGCTGTCCCTTGGTCAGGAAATAAACTCACTTGACTCTTATTTGAATGAGAAGTTTTCTCTGATTTTGTTCTGCTTCTCAGCAGCTCTTGCAGTGACTTCCAGCTGCATCTGCTGCTCCTTGATGTTTCAGTTGTATCGAAGAACAGTTTAGGGCTGAAAAATCCAGCATCCCATAGGACTCTTCCCCAGTCCTGAGCAGTCTTTAATGTGACTCAGCAGTCTTTAATAAAACAGCAGCTCCACGTCCATTTATTGAGGCTGATTTGGAATGTGGCATAAGATTAAGTCCAAAAACTCCATCACCTTAGTCCATGAACTGACTTGATTTGTGATGGCTCTAAAATTTAGAGAGGGAAGAATGAGGAAAGAGAGTGGGGCAGAGTCACTGAAGATTTTGCTGCCTGTGGGATGACCCTGACTGTAGGGATTGCTCTCTGCAGGACTGCCTGGGTCCAGAAAATCAAAGCGGCATCAGAGCAATACATTGAAACGGAGAAGAAGAAACGTGAAAAAGCTTATCAAGGTACCCACCGAGTTCTGCATTTCCCTCTATCCACCTGGATACAGGGGCAGGGCATTTCCTGCAGGATGCCAGTGTCTCCTTCAGATCTATTGCCAGTTTTTACAGTCCAACCAATCTGTTTATTTCTGACCCCTTTGTTCCCAGCTCGTTCACAGAAAAGCTCAGGAATAGGACGCTTGATGGTGCACGTGATTGAAGCAACAGAACTAAAAGCCTGTAAGCCCAATGGTAAGTGAGGGAAACAGTCTCAGAGCACTTTTATTCCTGTAGCATTTGGAAAGGCTTGCTGAAGAGTTGGTCATTTGGGAAACACTGTGGTTTGTTTATAGATTCTATATGAAATAGTCATTCCTTAGTTTCAAAGGACTGAGTGAAGAACCATCTCTGTGCTGCTCTGGGATATAGGACTGCCTGATCCACATCATCTGGCAGCAGCATTGATGTGTGTCCAGGCAGGCTCCAGATGGAGGGGGAGGTTCTGCACTGCAGATGGATTTCACTCCCTGTTCTGTGTTTAGGGAAGAGCAACCCATACTGTGAGATCAGCATGGGCTCCCAGAGCTACACTACCAGGACTCTGCAGGACACCCTGAACCCTAAGTGGAACTTCAACTGCCAGTTCTTCATCAAGGATCTGTATCAGGATGTCCTGTGTATCACCATGTTTGACAGGGATCAGTTCTCACCCGATGGTAAGTGTGAATATTTAGGCAAAGAATGCTTTTTTGTTAGCTGAGCTACCCATTTCCTCAGCAGCAGTTTCAAGAGCCTGTAGGTCTGACTGCTGCCTGAGATATGTTGGATAAAAGGAATGCCTCAGTACTCAGGAGGTTCAACAGTCTTCCAGAGCCAGTAACTCCAAGCAGTTAGATTTGATCCTAGTCTGGCTTCTGTATCAGACACAGAATTATTTTCTTGTCAGACTGAGGAGACAGACAAGTTGAAAACAGAAGTTCTACTCGTGATAGGTGCTCAAAAATAAGGTGCTGGGTTATATTTTCACAGCAACAGCTTGATCAGCTTTCTCGTTGCTTGGAAACTGAGCACGTTTTTGGCAGTCATTTGCTTCTCATATTCTCTGAAAGGTTAAGTGTTTTTTCAGGGCTCTGGCACACAGTCAATTATTGCAAATTTGCAGGGAACTGCCTTGACCTCTGAGATGCCTTGTGTGTAACCATCGCTCAGTCTTTTCTCCTATGAGTTAATGTGAGTTTGGCTGGACAGCTGAGTCTTGTTTTTCAGTCCATGGTGGACCTTTTAATGCACACACACACACAAAGATGTCATGTAAGAAACAGCCACACAGAAGGTGTCTAATTTCTGAATAGGACTCTAAACCTACTAGTAGCGGTAATTGTTGAAGGTCGTTCTAGTGAAGAGCATGATATATAGGCATAATTAAAAGTTGGCTGAGCCAAAATAGGTGATTTTTTTACCGTCTTTGAGCACCTCAGCTGATTTGTAAACAAGTTTCATCACCTAACTCTGACCAGCCAGCTCTGAAACGGAAGAACACTTGAAATTGTGTTTCTGAAAGGATATTTTCTATGAGTATTTTCAAAGCCCTTAGCTCAAGCTGTGACATCCTCGTTCCATAGCACTGTTCTCTTCTAAAAGGCCCCTTTTTGTCACTACTGTTTTACAGAGGGCTGGGGTCCAATCCAACTGGAAGCCTGGGAACAGTGCTCTGGAACTGAGCATGTACCCCACAGCATTGCATTAACCTGCCTCACTCAGATTTTCTGTGGTCAATATCTTTGCCTAATGAAATTTCTAATTCATGTGCCCAACAGATTTTTTGGGTCGCACTGAAGTTCCAGTAGCAAAAATCAGAACAGAACAAGAAAGCAAAGGCCCCACAACTAAACACTTACTGCTGCATGAAGTTCCAACAGGAGAAGTGTGGGTGCGCTTTGACCTGCAGCTCTTTGATCAGAAAACACTCCTCTAAGAACACTTTTTTTTAATTTATGAAGGACAACTGAAGCTAACAGCCTGAACATCTTTTGGTAAAACATTCCTTGTCCCACGCTGGTTATTAAGCAAGAATTCCTGCTGCTTCTGTATTTCCTCTTCGCTCCTGGTTGCGCTTCGTTCCTTGCAGTGTGCCGAGTTGTTGTTGATCTATGCAAACACAAATGTTACTGTAAATACAGTACTAGAGCTCAGTGCCTTTTTATTATGTTGGAATATCTTGGGTTTGGATGCCAATGTTTCCATTTTCAGGGCCATAAAAAGTATTATGTAGAAATGTGGCACCAAGCTGTTTGTATATTTTACCACTTAGTCTGACAGACAGACTGAGGAATGGTTTAAGCTCAGCACTAGAATCATTCCATTTGAAATCTTAAAAGTGATATCCACTGGAATTTTCCCATCTCAGGATGATCGTTTTAACGGTTAAATGCTGAAGAAGCCTTAGCACTGGAGAAGTCTCCAATATATTGTATATTCTTTTAAGAATCAAGCGTAGTTCTTTACTTGACTTTAGTTCTGCACTGGAATCAGTAACTGCTACTTGATTTTTCTTTCTGCTTCAGTTTGATTTATTGTTCTCTGCTGAGACAATGTGGTTGTGAAGAATAGCTAGAAAAAAATATTTTAAATACTGTGACCCACAACAATGTGGCAAAATACTCTTCAGCTCTTTGGGTTTTTTCCTAAGTATAAGTTATTTGTGTACATTTCCTTGGTCTTGCAGACCTCCATGTGAATCTTGAAGCTTTGACATTGCCAACATGTATATAGAGAGTAAAATATAAGTTTATTAATTTGTCTACAGATGTTTATTGATGCATAGTGATTTTAAAAAATATATATTTTATTGTACAGGGGAATGTGAAATAATGAGAAAAACTTATAGGATTTGTTCAAGGAAAGTTCATCACAAGTTTAAAAGGTTTGCTCTGGGGAACTGTCACCCCAGTATAAACTGTAAAATGAACTGGTTGAAATGAAAGCAAAAACTTTCTCTTGGCACCAAATCAGGGATGGTTTTAAAAAAAAGAAAGTTTGTTTATAAATATTTGTTACATTGTAACCATTCTATTTCCTCCTTTAAACTGCTTTGTTGCAGAAGCACAGCATGCAGTTCTGAGCAGCCTGTGCCCTTGTTTTCCACGGGTGCAGAAATTCCTCCTGAAGTCTGGCAGTTTCTCACCCAGTCGCCATCTGTGCACCCTCCTATTACTGAGTCAACCTCTGCTACATTTAACAGTTTTCTGTGGTTCAGTATTTCTAATCCTAAATAAAACTCAAATCTTGGCACCTCCTGAGAGATTGTGTCTGCACAATGGGAGTTTGGAGGACAGAGAAAATTCTGTTTCCAGGCTCTGAGCCCAGAGCTGCTGAGCAGCAGCAGGGAGATGGGACTGCACTGGCACAGGAGAGGGGCAGGTCTGAGGGCATTGGCAGCAGCTGCTGCTCAGTACCAGCTCTCCAGAAAGCACCACATGTTTTGAACACCACTTCCCATCTCCTCTCCCCTACTTATTTCCTGCCTTCTCAAAACACCTATGGTGTATGTTAAAAGTTTGATTCACTGCTTGGACACTGTCTCCAGGAGAGAACACCAGCACTGTCTTTATTGAGCACAGCCTAAGTTAAACCTCCTAAAATAGCAGGTTTTGGCTTGTAGAGCATTGAACTGGATCTGGCAAGAAAAGGCACAGCATCTCAGACATTTCTTTGGCTGCTGGGTAACAACATTTCAGAACTACATGTTTAAGACAATTAGTTTATTGCAGTTTGCCCAAAGACCTGCCTGGCCCGTTCTCACTTGCTTTGGCAGTGCATGTAACCTATTTTGTAAAGGGTACCTTTGATGGCTGTGCTTGCTGCTGTGGTCAGCTGGAGCACAGGTAACATCACTGGCTCTCTCTGTCATTGTGCTGGTTGATGAATTCCATCTTTTAAAGAGAAGGAAAAACTGTTGCCATGCTTCTGTAAAGATCAGCAGAGCTGCCAGATTATTTCCTTCTACACAGCACACACTAAGCTTGCCTGGGAACTCTCCAACCTTCCTTAGACAGGATATTCCCCCCCCATGCTGCCACAATGGATTTGAGGAAAAATGGAAATGAGAAAAACAAACCTCCCCCACCATTGCTACTGTGCCTCAAAAACTGGGCTTAGTATAGACCCAGACTGTTTCCTGGTGAAAACCATGTTCCAACACTCTTGGGCTCAAATGCAGTAGGAGTGAGTTAGTAAAACTAGAATGTGCTCCTCTAGAGCAGCCCCCAGCAGCACATCAGTGACACACTCTGTTAACTTCCTGCTGGTCAAAGTGGGACTCCAAACCTGCTCACACCTTCCAGCAGTGTGTGCACGTCTTCTGGAAGAATGGATCATACTCTGATGGGTCATAATCATCCAAAAACACGTAGCCCTGTGGGAGAAGCAGGTACTGGGTCAGGTCTCAGAAGCTATTGGTGGCTACAACAGTGAGAGCAGCCAGCCTGGGTGGGACAGAGCCAGGCACAGCATAACACAGCACCAGAGGTGGTTGAAATCTGTGAATTCTGTGAAAAAAGAATTCCCAATTTTAATACACTGCATCTCAAAAAGAAAGTGACTGAACTGTAACAGGAAAATTCCTCCATCCATTTTAATTTATCACAGGCATAAATACATAACAAGTGATTTCATGATGCATCCAGAAATGACAGGCTAAAATGCTAACCTTAACTAGGACAGTCAAGACAATGGAATTTTTTTTTTTATTGGAAAATGTTTTTTCAGAGAAGGAAGCCCTGAGAATGGCTCTGTTTGTCAGAGCATGGTGTTAAAAACATCAAAGTCATGGATTTGATCCCAGAATGGGCCACTCACTTAAGAGTTGGACATGATGATCCTTCTGGGTCCCTTCCAACTCAAAATATTCTGTGATGTCAGCAAGACAGATATTAAAAAGAAAAGAAGAAACAGGAGTGAGTGACCCCTCACTAGCCACAACCTTAGGCAGGTCACTGGGTGAACCAATAAACCAACTCCATGTCTGGGTTCATGAGCTGGCTTTTCCATCTATACATTGGAATAAAGACCTGAACTCACACCTCATGCTCCAGGCCACAGCTCCATCTCACCAACAATGCTGCCACAAGTGAAGAAGAAGGCTGATAGCAGGGAAGAGAGCAAAAGAAAATGGGCAAAAAAAAGGGAGGGAAGGGGTAATACATCCAGAATTAACCACATTAACTAACCCACACAAGTATCTCAAGTTCTGCAAAATTTATCATATGCTGCCACTGTTAAGGCAAACTTATGCAAATAACTTGTCCTGTAAATATGAAGGGCCTCAGCCTCCTTTTCAGACATGCTGGTGACAGACCTGACACCACAGAGCAAGGAGAAAAGGTAGAACTGATCACTGATGCTGCTGCTCCCCTTCAGGCAGAAGGACACATCCCAGTACATCAGCCATTGCTTCTGGAGGGCACCCAGCAAATTCCTGACCTGGCACAGCAGCTTGCAAGATGGACTGATGCAGACCCAGATATGTACAGTATACCCAACACAGCCGAAATCCCAGGACTTCAGCAAGAGGACTGGTTCAGTTCTTTGTCATTCCATGCAGGTTAAATGCATGGGTCTGTCACATCAGGTCTTTGTAAAAGATAGTTTGGTCTCTTTAAAACAACACAGCTCCCATGGTATTTTCATTTCTGGGTAAGTAGGTTGTTTACAGTCTCACAACTCCACTGTGCAGTGGTTTCCACTAACAACAACTGCCTGCTCTCATAAAGTATTATTTTTGTGGCAGATTACATAACTGCTTTTATTTTTCTCTTTTTTTTTCCTTCCTGAGCTGCAGAAAGTTTAGTTGTGGGATCTGATATTCAAGAGTGGTGTCAAATTAAGAGCAAGATGAAGAAAACTAACAAGTATTTTCTACAGTGACTGCAATTTGCAATTTTTGTGAATACTGAAACACACGGAACTACAAAAGCCATGACTTGTGTCCATTCCCTGCATGCAGACTTAACAAAATTGTTTGTATCTCTCTGTTCCCATATTTTTTCTTTTATGAAGCTTGGTCAGTAGCATCCAAGGCCACAAAATCATTTCACTCATGCTCTGCCTACAGAGTAGCAGTACTGCTGTAGCTGAACTCCTGAGACTTGAGAGTGCAGCCCACACCCTGCTCACTCAGCCTTTGGTTTTAGCTGACAGAGCTCAAAGTTCCCCCACTCAGTGGTCCAGCCCACAGAGGAAAACACACCTCAGTAGGGTGTCTCACCATATTCAGACCCCAGCACATGTTCACTGCACCAAGCAGTGCTGCTGTTCCTAGCTGCTGGTGAATGTACACAGTTATAACATCACCATGACAGAAGTCCTTGGGAAACTAAGTTACAGGCAAGGTATATCTGAACTCCAGGTTACTCAACAGACAGGAAATAACAGCTAAACCCCTGAACTTGTCCACAACCCTCTGTATACAACCCCCTCCATGACAGAAATGTATTTCTCATGGATACCTTCTTTGTACGGTAGTTTAAATATTGAGAGAATTTTTCTTGTCTCCTTTTCCACACTTCTTTCTCTGACTGGCTGTCCATTTGGTCCTTCATTTTCTGCATAAGTGGCTCTGAAACATTCTCAAGATACTTTTTGTACAGAAGCTCTGTCTTTCTCAGAGCTAGGAAATCAGTGTGCTTCAAATATCTGTCCACCTCCTTAAGTAAGAAAATGGAAAATAAAAACCATATAAACTATTGGTCAATGACAGTAAATATTCCACATGTAAAGGTTTGCAGCTTGGCTGACCTGACTGCTCACTGCTCCAAGGCATCTATTTTCCAGCCCTTCCTTCTGCTCCTCCCTTTCTCCACTTCCCACTATTTATTTCCAAGCTTGCCCTTTCAAGAGCTCTGGCATTCAGACCCTTAGTTTTTGAAGTTGTGGTGCAAAATTGGCAGAAAATGACTCACTTTTCCCCTTCAGATTATTGAACTGAAATCACAGCAGAGCAGGGGGCTGCAAGCACCAGACTCTGCAAGACAGGCAGCAGAAGGACCTTCCCTGCAGCACTGGCAATCTGCTGGATCAGATCAGAGCAGCCCTCCTGCCCTTAGCTCACAGCACCACTGTCACAAATTACCACAGCCACAGAACAAATATTAATGCAAACAAAGAGTCCAAGTCACCTGGGATTCACATTTAGGGTTACTACTTCAGTCCTATCCAGAGTGGACTGAAAAGATCGAAGCTCATAACTCTAAATTAGTTTTTCAAGAATACATGCAATTAACATTTTCTCATGAATCACTGTTTAGGAACTAAAAATACTGACATGCTGGAAAGCACACAGCAAATGAGAAAAGAGCACACTTCTTACCCTCACAAAATTTTCTCTGTCCAAGATGCACTGAGCAGAAGCAATGATGTCTTGGCTTTGATCAGCTGCTGCCTAACAAAACATGAAAAAAGCCCACATGAGGTGAAAGCAGGACTTAGAGTAGGAGTTAAATTTACTTTTGAATTCAAAATAATTACTGGTGTCATGATTAAAGGCACATCATACCACAACCCAGCTGGCAAATCCTTGCAAGATTTGCTCTGAACAGTTGGGTTAAGTAGCAACAGAAGAGTGTTGGAAGACCTGGAAGGAGAACTGGAATGTACATGCTCAGACCTCCTTGGCTGCTCCTCACCACGACCAAACGCCTCCTCCTTGCCACTGTTTCTCACCTGTGCCAAACATGTGCTTTTTAACTCCTGCACTCCAGACAAGGAGTACAGGCAACACAGACCAAATCTATCATTTGGGGATGGAATGCATTTTATGCATAGAATGGAATATTAGCCTGCTACCCCCTGTGCTTAATACTGATTTTTAATTCCAATTGACAGCGTAATTTTCAGTCATTTTTGCCTTGGCCCTGCTGACCAGCTCCACACTCCTAAAGGTTTATTACACTAAGATGAGCAGGACATCATATACCAGAGCAAGCAAGGAAGAGACAAGAAGCATTAAAAATTCCGCCAAAAACAAATGAGAAAGAAGAAATCTAAATTTCTGGCATGTTTCAAGACCCTTACATCCTACTATCTGAAACAACTGGTATGTTGTACTATGGCTGATGAATTTACTGCACCTAGTCACAGATCCTTTCTAAAGTCAGCGCCGTGACAGCAGCAGAAAGACATGGCCATCACTCCAGCTAAGAACCATCACTGGTGAACAGGAGAAGAGTTTTCCTTCAGGATCATACATATGTGAAAAATCCTTAAAAACCAAAGGATTTGGGTGTCCTTTGACTGAAGGAATGAAGTCTCTTCTCCCTGGAAAAGGACAGGCCCAGGGGCAGCCTCATCACATGACTACTTACAGGGCAGCCACAAAGAGGATAGAGGCTCTCACTTCACCAGAAGCCACAGCAAGAAGACAAGGGATAAGAGGTACAAGTTGCATTGGCAGAGGTTTCATCTCAATGTAAGAAAGAAATTTTTACAGTGAGATAAATCATTCACTGAACAACCTCCCCAGGGATGTGGTGGAGTCCCCATCACTGAAGGTTTTCAAGGTGCAATTGCACAGGGAGCTGGATACCTCATCTGGTGTCTCTTTCCCATGAAAGGCTGGGCCAAATGACTTTCCAAGGTCCCTTCCAGCCTGGGCTGTTCCATGAGTCTGTGATTCTAACTAGTCACAAGCTTGTTTCAGGTTTTATGGGAAACTTTTCCACACACCAAACTGCAAATAATTTAATAAAGCTGACTCAAAAGGATGCAAGAGCTCAATAAAACCTATTGAATCTGTTGCTATTTACAGAATTCTTTGTTCTCCTTCTCCATGACAAACATCTCTCAGATTTTACTGAACTTTGAAAATAACAATTTTTTCATTCTTCCCTTCATAACTTCCATTTAACTCCTCCACTCACACCTTCACAGAACAGAAGCCCTTCCTTCTGTGATAGCCAATCTTTGGCAATATTTTCCTTCCCAAAACATCTGCTTACATCTGCTGCAATCAAAATTATTGGCTGTGCCACTCTGCTGGCACTGAGGAGAACCTCTGGATAAATGTAAAGAAAGGAAAAAGTCTGCATAAAAAGACAACCTGCTTTACAAAGATCAGGTTCTCATCCAGGTTCCACAACCAAGGCACAAGCTGGGATGGAATGGTTAAGAATTAATACAACTGCAATACCCATTTCTGAGTGTGCTGTGGAGGGGCAGACTGAAGCCCAAAGCTCCTGCTCAGGGCTCACAGATGAGTTCAGGCACATGCCAGGGATGTGCTGGGAAGCACAGACAGACAGAAAACACTGTCAAGAGTTTCAGTGGGATTGGGTGGCCAGTGTCCTGTGGTCCAGCACAGGACCCAGTGACACACCTGGGCTCCCAGTTACAGATACTGCTCTCTGTGCTGTTCACAGTAGAACCTACAGCTGAAGGAATGCTGGGGGTCACTCACCCTCCAAGGCTCTTGCTGCTTGGGTTTTCTCACAGGTTTCCCATTTGCAAATCTTTGTAGCCAGGGAACTTCTGAGCTATTCACACTACTCATGGCTGGATTAGTCTGGGGGAAACAATAAAACCATCAAAACCATAAAAAAACTATTGTATTAACAGCAAAATCTAAATTTTCTTACAATTCCTACTGATCAGTGAAAGATCTACAGATCTCTAAAGGACTTCTAACTGCTGATACCTGCAGCATCTTCCTGTCACAGTCAGTAAAACACAGAGATGAAGTATCTGAATACAGATGAAGTATCAGTATTCAGACACTGTCTCTGGTGGAACCGTCTGTCCTCATCTCCACACAGCATGGATAGTACATTTTGTTTCAAAGAACAGTGATTGACAAATTATTTGAAAATGCCTGTCAGCTTTGGAAACATTTCAAAGTTATCAAATTTCACCTCCTGACTATTACTTCTTTCCTTTGTGCCTTTTTCAATCAGATAAAATCCCTTTCAAGTAACTGCCACATCCCACTATGGCTACATTTTATTGGTTTTTAAAGTTAGTTCTACCAGATGAAGCTTATGCTGAAGTGCTAACTCAGCTGCAGTCAGAAAATTCCATCTTCTTTCTTGTATGTGCATCAGGATAACTGGATTGATTTATAACAGAGACAGTGGAACCACAGAGGCAAAATGCCCTTTACAGGAACCTCCATTTAAACCCCTATTTATGTCAGATTCACTGGAGACACGCTGCTTCCAGGAAACAATGGATTCACAACATTACTTAGGTAAAGAATGAAACAAAAGAAAAGCTTATTTCTGCAGAGATACTGACCCCAAGTCTTCAGACAGATATTTCAGTTATAAAAAAAAACATAAAAAATCTTATATTCATTTATTTTTTGCAATATCTAGTTACAAGAATCTGCGAAGACTCTCGGGTATTTATAGAAGATAATTTTTTTTAGTAGAAGACAACACTTACGAGTTTATTCTGTTCAATCCAGCACTTTAGTGACAATATCTGACTCCCAGATTACCTCTCTGGAGTGCAGATTCAAATTTCTTACCATCAATTCAAGGTAAAGCCTGTAATCTACATTTTTGTTTCATTTTATATTCCCTGCTCTTGTACACTGACAAAAATATCTGCTGGGATATTCCTGCATCCTCACAGCAATGTCTTCCTGTCTTTTCTGACTGAAAGAGTCAGAAACCCCAGGAAAGCATATGTGGGAAGGGACTTCAGAAGTCACCTGGCCCTGTTGCCTTTTTCCCAACCTGGAAATGAAACTCGAGATAATTTTAGTAAGGAGGCAATATAAAAGGGGATCTTTCTTTGAAGGCCTCCAGAGGCAGTTATGGAAAAATGTCCACACAAGCCCCCCCCCTCCCAGGGGTGAGTACATTTTTATAGGTTTTAGGAAATTAGCATAAATGATAAAAAGCACCAATTAGAAGGACAAGTGGTGATGCAATTCCCCCCGAGGTCAAGCCCCTTCTCTGGAGCCCCCCTGGCACTAGTTGTACTTTGTTCATGAGAATGCATCCCAAAGAGTTGTTCTCAGCCTTGGTTCCCAGGAAGAACCAAGATAGGATAGGGGCCTTGTACCTCCCAGGGCTTGGAGCTCTGCAATTTGTTTTATCTTTCTGCTTAGGGAAAGGCCATGGAAAAGTACTGGGAAGATGAGCTACTAATATAATAGGTGACAGAGTTACAAATATATGTGTGAAGAATACAGAGAACATATAAAAGAAAGAAAAGGCAAAACCCAAATGACATCAGTCTCAGTGCCAGCTTGAAGAAAAGCAAACCTCACAGAAGCAATTTCTGATACAAAATTAACAGGTAAACAGCAAGGGCTGAAGAGATTTGGGTACTGACATGCTATAGATTTGGCATTAGAAAAATCCAGCACACCTTCCTATGAGCAATATATCCTCCCTACGTGCACAGGTACCACAGGCTCCTGTGTCATGCCACCATTTACAGATTTCCTTCAACTCCAAGCAGTCCATCCACCTCACCAAGACAGAGGAGGTGCTTGACCTCCTCAGAGAATTGGGATCCCAGGGGAGATAAAACAGAGCAAACACAGAGAATGTGCCTCTGCAGCAATCTGCCTTCAGGAACCCACAAGTGGTAAAGACTCTAGCTGCAGATTCCACCCGCCCAAGCTTCTACTAAATCTTAATCCTTTCTTTTTCTGCTTTTTTTGGACTCTTGCTGGGAGATGCCAGCCCTCCTCTCTGCAAAGGCAGGGCTCACTGATATGAGACAGCAGCTGTTTTGCAGGTCTTGAAACTACAGATTTAATCACAGGCTTAGACAGAAATAGAGTAAAGGATTTCCAGAATCTGAGTGGATAAAACAAGCATTTAGTCAATCTAGCAGTTGCAGTCTGCAGATGTCAAATCCCATGAGCAGGTTGGCTGTTCTGTATCAGGACATTTGTTTCACTGTGCCAGATTCCTGGAAGTGTCCAAGGCCAGGATGGATGAGGCTTGGAGCAACCTGGTCTAGGGGAAGGTGTCTCTGCCCATAGCAGGGAGTCAGAACTAGACAATCTTTAAGGTCCCTTCCAATCCAAACCATTCTGTGATGATTAAACCTTAGAACAACCTAAAAATCCTTGCTAGATAAACATGCATCTTTCTGTGCTGTCAGCAGTGTAGCTCTGTATCAGTAAGTTTTAAAGACAGGCTTCTCTTCTTTCCTCAGTAAAACAAGGTTCTTCCCAAACACCCATCTGCTAAAATTCACACTCTCCGTGCCCAAACACGAGGCTTTGCAGCAGCTCTGAGGAAATACATTTTAATCACTCTGTGACAAATAGAAGCACCCTCAGATATGCCTCAGTCCTCTCAAAATCCCGTTCGGCCACGTAGGCTGACGTGTCACGGCAGGGATGCCACCCTGCACAAGCACAGCGGGCTGCCTTTCCTGCTGCCTTGGTGCCCTGGCATTGCCTCAGGTGCACGCACAGAGAGCGGTGCGAGAACGAGTCCCTAGTGCGAGCAGGGCAGCTCTGCCCTGAACAAAACCTTTTACACTGAATGCTGAGCTAGCAGGTAACGCGTGTATGCCCCAGGGTCCTGGCCTGGCCCTGCACTTCAGAAGCAGCGATGAGATAAAGGCCGGCGGAAGGGAAAGGCTGTGACCCTCTGCGCCCGGCTTGCCCCGCAGCCTGCCCGGTCCTGAGGCGGGTCCCGCAGGCACCAGGAAAGGAGGCGGGAGGCAAAGATCCACAGCTACCGCCCCCGTGCCGGGATCCCTCACTGGGGCGGAGACCACAGCCGCAGGAAGCCCCAGGGCCGGCAGCACAGGCGGGCAAGAGAGGCCAAAGCGGCCCCGCACGGCCCCGCCCCGCTGAGGGGGAAATGGCGGCGCGGTCGCACCGCCCCTCTGTGACCTTCCGCCGAAAAAAAATATTCTCTCACCCAGAGCCTCTCGGGATGAGGAGATGCCGCCCGTGGGGACAGGGACCAGGCTACCCCTGGGGACAGGGCACAGAGACCTGCGGGGACAACGTCACGGCAGCCCCGATGTGGCTCCGAAGGCAGACGGGGCGGAGGCAGGGCCGGGATCCCTCCGCTCCCGGCCGCGCAGCGTCCCACACTGCCATGGCAACCCCAACGCGCGCGCCCCCGCCGGCAAGACTGCTCACCAATCAGGGAGGGGAGCGCGCGGTGAGCGAGCCTATCAGGAGCGAGAACGGCTCCGCCGAGTCGACCCGAGTCGAGCCGAATGGGGCCGAGCTGAGCCGAGTCCAGTCGAGCCGAGCCGAACGCGGCCGAACGGGGCCGAGCCGAACCGAGTCGGCGCAGTTGGGCTCCCTGGTTTATTATCCGAAGTTCATTAAATCGTATGACAAGATTTCACACATCCCCCTGCAGGGCTGACCATGCCACCAAATTTGGAACTGCAATCAGCCAGAGATACCATCAGATGAGAGAAATGTCAGGGCTTTTTCCCCCAGCAGTGCTGCACTGACACACAGATCTCACAACTGTGTGTCACATAGGCAGGGTGTTTTTTCTCGAGCCCTTTATGCTTTATTTTTTTAAAATGTATTACTATGATTGATCTGTCAGCGCCCCACGCAAGACAGGACCCTTGTGCCCAGCAGCCTGCCAGTGCCCCAGAGTGGGATCCCCCTGCACAGCCCTCTGTGCCCAGGGTGCGTTCATGTCCTGGGACTTGTGACAGCAGCGTGTCACAAAAATCCCTTATACCACTCTGGAAAGAAAGACCACACTCTTAGTCTCTATGGTATTAATTTTAAACTTGATTTTTATTTTAATTTAATTTTTTGAATAATTTTTATCCACTGCCATTGTCTGCCACCACCCTTGAAGTACTCAGGCTGAGCAATTTAAGGAATAACACATTTTATTAAGAAATACACTGATCACAGAAGACTGTCACAGAGTAGGGGCAGAGATTGTCACTGACCGTGCACTGACTGCAAGGACAAGTTTGAAGGGATACACAGGCTCTGATCACCAGTGAAAGTTTGAGATAATCAGTATGTACAGAGTAGGTATCCTACACAACAGGTGTGCCCATGGAGGAAAAGCCAGGATCAGCCCATCAACCAATCCCAGAAGTTATGTGGAGCCTTTCCTAACTTGTCCCCCTCTTAACTGTTAGACTATTTATTTACACTTAGGTGAAGCTTGAGTGACTCTAGTCAAACATACTTTTGTTCTCAGGTGGTGTAAAATTCCCTCACTTTGCTCTCAAAAATAGTTAATAAAAGTTAATATAGATAATAAAATAGAGAGTGTGTGCTGAGGGAGGGGTGGTCACACACTCAGGGAGGGGGGTAACTTTGGGATGGAGGAGTGTCACATCATTACAATGAGTACAAAGAGTGGGGCTCATCTGAGGAGAGCGATTTCCCCACAGCTGCTGATTGAGGAACAGGCCATCTCCTCCATCCTGTGCTTGGCAGCTGCTGTGTGGTTTGTCACCTACGAGGTACCACCGAGTTCCCATTCCTGCAGGGATCACAACAAAGCCTGGCCACGGGGGCTCCATCCTGCTCCACCTTCCGTTTCATTCCTCCTTAGCATCTGCTTCAGGCTGCAGGGGGTGTTGCCTGGGGAACTATCATGGAATGAATTCTGTGCTTGCCAGCTGCATTCCCTCCTGGAAATAGCAACTGCATTTTACCCGAAAATTTCCTAATGTTACAGCTTCTGTTGGAATGTGACTATAACTTCAGCCTCAAGATTTTCCCCCAGCTGTCTCTAATTTTCCCCCATTTTCCCACTTAATGAACCCCATGACTGTAGTCACTCAAGCTTCACAATATCCAAATGGAGTTCAAGAGTGTTTCAAGCATTTGTATTGCATGGATTATCTGATGTTTGTAGGGGTGGCCAATAGGCTAATTGCCTCATAATAATACAAACTTTAACATATAATACCTTTATCAAGACAAAAAACAAAAAGGTTACTATCAATACAACAAATTCCTGTAGCAGTTGGTGATCATCTGAAGAGGGTCCCACCACTGTTCTGCATCTTTCTTGATTGTGTGAATTTGGGTCTCTCATTAGACCTTTCATTAAATTTGGACCTTTCATTAGGTCTTTCATTAAATCTGGACCATGGAGTGTTAAGCTGGTGGGCTCACCATGCACAGTCCACCAGCTTCTCCACAGAGGAACTGATCCAGCCTATTTGGTGCCTGCAACTCACCAGTCCTTGCACAAACTCCTTTGAGGAGGTTATGGAGCTTTGCTGGCCTGGAGCCCAACCATGACCTGTGTTTATGTTATTCAGAGCACGAGGAGCTTGCAAGTGATTGTGGACCTTGGCAGCAAAAATCTTAAGAGTATCTGAGAGGCCTCGGATGAGAGGAGTTAACTGGGCTGGCTCCATGGGAGCCTGCATGGGAGATTTCTGCTGGGGTCTCTGTCATACATGGCCTGTATGCAGGCTGCCCTCTGCACCAAGGCTGCCCATAGTCAGAATTACCAGTGGGTCTCCTCTGTCCTGAGGCTCGGCAGCGCCTCCCCAGAGTGCAGCCTGTGCAGTTCTGGAGTAATCGTGATCTCCCAGTGGGATACCAAGGGATACTCCTGGACCCCTCCTGGACCCCTCAAGCTTCCTCCTCATTCAACAAAATCCTGTCACCCTGTGAAGGACACTTGCCACACACACTCAACTTCAGGTTCTTCCTCTCACCTGGAGTATTTTTCCTGCAGCTGTACTAACTCCCCCGGTGACCAGAGGTTTCCATGTGCAGGAGTGCAATTTCACTCTCAGTACCAGTCGTGGTGTGAACTAAAGGTCTCTAGGAGAACAGGTTAGAGGCAGGATCAGAAGTGCCCACAATTTCAACATCATTACCAGCACACCAAATGTCCCCATCACAAGTCTCAAGGTCCACACAACATAGGAGCTTCTGGAGCCATCTATCCCAAACAGGAGCCTGTTTTTCCAGCGCCTGTTTCTCTCGGTGTTCAGCTGCAGCAAACTGAGTTTTAAGGTGGCCAGCCTCGGTTTTAGGATGGTTGTTCTGAATCACAAGTTGATCAACTTGGAATCCCAGTTTTTCTCCTGTCTCAGTCTAGCCTTAAAGGCTAAGGATGACTTTAATACATGATTTTCTGATTTCAACACAGCATATTTTAGATCCAAAACTAGTTTGTAAGCAAGGGTGTCCTTAGATTCTTTCAGCACATGAGAAAAGCATACTCCTAAAACTGCACAAATGACATCTTTACCTCTTACCACTTTAGATTCCTCTCATCCTTATATTGTTCAATGTGTTCCATGACTTTCTCTTCATCTTTCCAAAACTCTTGAGCCTGCTCCTTCCCATCCTCAGAAGCAGCACATTTGTGTTTTCGCAGCAGCCTATCCACGGCAATCCTACTGACTGTGCCTTTTTTATGTCAGGTAAAGGCGGGGGAAGGGTTTCCTCGAGCCTTTTATATTTGATCAGTCTGTCAGCACCCCAGGAAAGATGAGAGCTTTGTGGCCAACCAACCAGTCAGTGCCCCAGAATGGGGATCCTGCTGCACAGACCAGTGTATTGGAGGGTGGGTCAATTAACCTTCAGAGTCAAAATCCCTCTTTCAGGTTAGAAAGAGAGGCCCCTCCTGGATTTCCTCTGTTCCTAGTCAGTGTGCTATCAGTTCTGTCAAGTATGCTACCTGTGCCAGAGCCCTCAAAGGACTCACACTAACAGTTTATGGAATAACAGAGTTTATAAATATAACAGAAAATTGTGACAGGTTGAGGTTTGAGGATTGCCAGTGATAGCATCTGACTGCAAAAAGCATTCTGTATTCAAAGCAACACATGTACTTTGTTACATAATCAGAGTAACAAAAGATAATCCCTAACAAAAGCTGTCTCGAGATAATCAATCAATATGTAGAGAATACAGTCCTTACCCAACAGATGTGCCTGTGGGGCCTGCAGGGAAGAAGAGGGGTTCAGCCCCATGACTGACCCCAGGAGTTACAAGACTTACAAGGAGAAGTTACAAGTTACAAGTTGAGATTTTCCCAACTTCTCCCTTTCTTTATGTTTAGGTGGAGCTTGAGTGATTCCAGTCCTACAGCAAGGGGTGGTTGTACCTTGGGTTTGGGTAACTTTGGGAAAGGTGTTACAGCATTTCATCTCAGCTAACCTTGGGATGGAGGTTGCTCAGTGTTACATCTGAAGAGAGTAATTAGACAGCAGCAAGATGTCTTCTCCTATCTCCCTTAGTTTGTTGGAAATGATGCAATTTTTTATTTTTTTTAAATGTAACTTTAGTCAGAGGTTTGTTTTGTTCACCTTTCCCCAGGGGGGAATTGGAAGTTTCTCTTCAAAAGACTTTGTTCATCAGGTAAAGCCTGATGAGCTTAAAATCTACAGATTGGGAGTAGCCAGAAGATACAGAGGAGATAAATGAGCAGTAATGAACATCACCCCCCCGGGGCAGTTGGAGACACCTGGTCTGGGAAAAGATCGATAAGAGAACCAAGGAATGAGGTCCTACTTAATGTCAAAGGTGAAGGAATCAATAACCAATAGGGTATCAAACACTAAGAATTGTGTAATTTAAGACCAATGAACATTAATTTCTTTGGGGTATGTATGTATAAATATGTGAAAAGTCTAGTAAAGAACCATGTGTGATGGAATGATTTTCACTGTACAATCCAGGCATGTGTGAATGAAATAATTTCTAGCACACATCCTGGCCAAAATAACATCCTGGCCAGAAAAAAGTAATGCCTCCATTCTACAACACTGAAAAGACATTGTTGGAGAGTTTCTTTTTTCCCCATAGTTGCAGTGATAATGTGACTATAACTTTAGTCTCAAGATACTTCTCAGTTTTCTTTAATTTCCACCCAGTCATTTTTCCCACACTGTGTTAGAACTGATTATTTATTTAAAAAGAAAATAATTTTTGGTTTGGGTCAAGCCCAGCCCAGCAAAAACCCCTCAGCTCCCTCCTTATGCTCTGATCTAATGGTTGTATCAAGTTTTATCTCATTTCTCAGTATTTTCACTGTGGACTGTTTCCTCAGCAAGATGAAAATTTAATGTCAGGAGAAAAAAAATCAGAAATACTTACACTATAAAAATGTAACTGGACTTTTATGGCCTTTCTGGGAAATAGGGCCATTTTCCTGCTGGTCAATTCTCGTGCCTTTGTTGTTGTTGTTGTTACTGTTATTTTGCTTATCTGAGGCCTTAAATTTCTTCAGCTGAAACTCCTGAATTTCACACAGAGGAAAGTATGTTTTCCAATATGAAGGGGAGGGATAATGAACATTTATATATCTATCTTTTCACAGAACAGAATGAAAATGAACCAACTTCAGGCTTTGCTGAGTGACAGCCTTGCCAGCACAAAAAGCATGTGGAAAATGCAGTTATCACTGGTATAAAGACAAGCCTCTGCATCGACCTTTGGCTTTAATGTGAGAGATCAAGAGCTTCCTGGGAAGTGACAGCAGAGGTGGAAACTGTGAAATCAGAGCACAAAGCAGGAATAATGGTAGGGAGCACATCAGTCTACTAAATCCACTTGTTCCCTCAGCCTCAGAGCCCAGTGCCGGGGTACAGCTCAGCTGACTTGCAAGGTGACTGCTAATTTCACATCTTTGATTTTTGGAACAAAGATGCCATTTAAGTGGCATTTTGAAGGAGTCCTTTTTAACCACTTTGTGCTCAGTGATGCTGACAGTAAAGCAGATGGATGTAGATCTGTTCTCTGGCCCTGAGCCCTGCTGGAATGGATTTGCTGTGCCCATGCGATAACCCCAACGCTGTGGCTGAACCAGGATGCTGGCTGGGAACACAGAGCTAGATTCAATACCAGGAGTCAATACCAAAGTATTTTCTGCCTAATTCTGGAGAAACAATGCAGTGAAACCACCTGTAGCTGCCAAGTTACTATCACTGATACAGCACATGAAACAAGCCCATTTTTCTATCCAGTGACAGCTCTGTCTGTGCCCAGAATGACAGAACCACAGAATCATGGCTGGAAAAGACCTAAAGATCCTCAAGTCCAGCCATCAACCCAGCACTGCCAAGCCCACCACTAAACCACATCCATCAGTGCCACATTTACACATCTTTTAAGTACCTCCAGGGATGGTGACCCTGGGCAGTCTGTTCCAGTGTTTCACAACCCTTTTGGTGAAGAAATTGTTCCTAAAATCCAATCTGAACCTTCACTTATGCAACTTGAGCTCATCTCATCTTGTTCTATCACTTGTAACTTGAGAGAAGAGCCCAACCTCCACCAGGCTTCACCCTCCTCTCAGCTGTACAGAGAGAGAAGGATCCCACCCTGAGCCTCCTTTTCTCCAGGCTGAGCCCCCCCAGCTCCTCATCAGACCTGTGTCCCAGGTCCTTCCCCAGNGGCTTCACCCTCCTCTCAGCTGTACAGAGAGAGAAGGATCCCACCCTGAGCCTCCTTTTCTCCAGGCTGAGCCCCCCCAGCTCCTCATCAGCCCTGTGTCCCAGGTCCTTCCCCAGCTCTGTTCCCTTCTCTGGACACGCTCCAGCCCCTCAATGGCCTTTCTGGAATTAGGCCCCCAGAACTGAGCACAGCCCTCGAGGTGTGGCCTCACCAGTGCCAAGCTGGGGACAGTCACTGCCCTGGCCCTGCTGCCACACCATGGCTGGTAGAGCCCAGGTGCCACGGGCATTCTTGGGCACACTCCAGTTCATGTCCAGCTGCTGTCACCACCACCCCCAGGTCCTTTACCACTGAGCAGCTTTCCAGCCACTCTGCCCCCAGCCTGTGGCACTGCAGGGCTTGTTGTGACCCAGGTGCAGGACCCAGCACTTGGCTTTGTTAAACCTCAAACAACTGACCTCAGCCCATGGATCCAGCCTGTCCAGATCCCTCTGCAGAGCCTTCCCACTCTCCAGCAGATCAACACTCCAGCCCAAATTGGTGCTGTCTGGGAACCTACTGAGGGTGGACTTGGTCCCCTCATCCAAACCATCAATAAAGACATTAAATAGAGCTGGCCCCAATGCTGAGCCTTGAGGAATGAGATTTATTAAATGTAACAGCAAGGCTTTCCCCTATAAGCTAACTTCAGACTAGCTCTATCTTATTATTTTCAGCAGGACTACACACAGAGCTGGAGCAAGTCCAAAAGGTGCCATTGTCTGTGTGGCTGGCTCAGTAATAAATTCAGGAGCCATATCATATTTGATGTGAGCTTTTTTTTTCTGCTATGGGAGGAAGGCAGAAAGTGTAAAGCTGAAAGATTGCAAAAAATGCCAGCACTTTCAAAATCCTGTAACAATATCCACTCATTATTTGTTCTTGCAAATAGTCACATTGTTCAAAACTGGCCACTGTTCCTAGCAAAGTCTAATGCAAAGTTTTTCCAGGGCCAGATTTGCAGTAGTTATTCTTTGGAGTTTACTCTTGCTGTCCTGGATGATTTCTTTGTGGAAATAAAAAAGAAAAGTAACTTTTCTTTGCATGTTACAAGATATTTCTGAAAATTATTTAAAGTGCTGCTCAGTGTTTATTTTTTAGATAAAAATAATACCTCACAAATAATACCTCACAGATAATACCTCACAGATAATACCTCACAAATATAGGTATTTTAAATTTTCAGATAGAAACATTTGAGTGCAGTACAGTGCGAGGGGGATTTGAACTTGAAAAAAAGCATCTCCATTACAGCAATTCTGTTTATGAATTTTATAATCACTGATTTAAGTTTTTATTTATTTATGTCCTTTTCTTATTATCGAGAGAAACGTTGCTGAATCAACAGAAAACTTGGACTTCATCAACCTCAAGAGTGCTCATTAGGAAATAAAGTCCAGAAGTTCGAAACTTTAAACAAGAAACTGCTGCTTTACAACATTCATTCCAGCTGCTGAGCTCCTTTCTGTTTTTTCTAGAACAATTGCAGGCTTGCTGTTCATAAAAGGACTACCCTATGCATTTGCCCTCTAAGTTTGTTAACTGAATTGAAAGTGATGTCTTCAATATTTGGTTTAAGATGCTCTGCTTTATCTTTCTAATGCTGTATTTTAACCTGTTTCCACATAACATAGTTACTATCTTACATAAAATAGCTAACACTACACAAAGTTCTCCAATGGCATTACAGCTATGCAGGGGCCAAAGACCCAAAGGACAAAGGAAATTGCTACATTAACACATTTTCAGACTGTCCTGTACATCCTTGAATAACAAAACTTTTTTTTTTTATCATGTGAATTTGCATTGTCAATGACTGTAATAGAAAGTTATTTTTAACTGCAGTGGATTGCAAAGTTCTCCAGGGACAGTGGAGGAGGGACAATGTCAGTACTGGCACTGAATCAGGCTGTGTGTACTACAGGCCAGGCTTCATGATCTTTCCATCTTCAGAAACACATCAATTATTAGCTCTTCAAGTCATGTGAGAAAATAATTTTTAGCTATTCTTGATTCTAAATTGTTCTGTTTCAAAGAGGAGTTTAAAAGCCTGAATCCAAAAATTTCATTATTACAGGAAAAAAAATCCACAGAAAAATCCCACACATATGAGTTACCATTTTTAAACAGTCTGAAGTGTCAGTTCTATTCCCTGACAGCTCTAACACTCAAGAGCTGGTGATTAGGACACTGAGAAAGGCGTGACCTGATCCTTCTGCAAAGCCCAAGGATATATTATCAGACTTATAGAACAGTACTGATTCTGATTCCAAACCATCAGGTTTGGAATGAAACCATCAGAAACACTCGGGGTTTAAGGAGGGGCACCAGCGAGCTCTGAACGCCGCTGCTCCCCAGGAGCAGAGCCCAGGGCAGCCTCCCCAGCGCGTTCACGGCACCAGGGCTGGCACAGCTCCCACCCCCTCAGTGCCCGAGGAGCAAACAGAGTCTGAGGCACTGACAGTTCTGAAATGACAGCATTTGCACAGCTGGAGCACACCCCATCACAGCCACTGGCACAGCCACGGGCAGTGGGCCAAGCTTCCCCGTGTGCTGGGGCAGCGGCCGATCTCTGCCGCAAGGCCAAGCGGGAAAACAGATTTCTGTGCCAAGCCATGGAATCATCCAGGTCGTTCACAGAAATAATGGTGAGCTGTGCTAATATTTCTGACTCCTCATATCTGGCGCTCCAAAGTAGAACAACCTCGCCCTGTTCCTCCCCTTGGCCTGCAGGGGAGCAGCCGAGTGCCAGGAGGAGCTGGGATCGGACTCTGTTCCCGAGGACAGGCTGGGTTTGTTCCGGGGCACAGACTGTCCGTCCTTCTTTACAGGAAAAAGGTGAGCTCGGGAGCCACAGATCTTCTCAAAATTGTTGTTTTCAGCCAGTGCTGGCAGATCTGAGAGCCTGAAATGGTTGGAAATTTTTATCTCAGTTTCTGCAGTTTTCCGTGCATTTGGGAGTAATGTAAATATTCAGATCCTCCTGGTTTTTTGGTTTTGTTTCGGTTTTTTGGGCTTTTTTAAACATTTTTTGTGGGCCTGCTTCTAGCAACAAAGACAATAATTTATAAAAAAGCAGGTTAATGAACTCTGATGAAAGAGGGACAAAAGCTTCTTATTTTAACTGACTCAATTTGGACCCGATTGAGACAGCAGAAACAATTGTTATGGGGTGGCATCAGGTGGGTTTCCCATTGAATTTTTTTGCTGATACAGGCAAATTTTTTGGGACTGGATTAAATGGTTAATAACAATGAATAGACAGCCAGCCTCAGATACAAAAGCCTTTAAATTGCATTTTATACAAATAATTGGAAGTGCTTATTCACCATAAAATAGCCATAGAGCACCACCCTGTGGGGATTGGCATCCCTGTTTATCATTCTGCATTTGCACTCTTGCCACAAATAATCAGGTATGCATTTAGCTTCTCCTGTGCAGAAATCAGTGATTTTTACAGAGGGTTGGGTGGTCTGTCACACAGTGCTGGTTCCTTGAAGAGGCTCTGGCCTGTAGCCCATCCTGTGCTGCACTCAGTGCAGTACCAGCTCTCAGGAAGTAACTCAGCTGTTCCTGTTGTGATTGCCTCTCCTTCTCATCTCCTTCCACCCAGGACCCAGGGAGCAGAGAGGAGACTGTTCCTCATTTGATTTTACCAGGCAGGAGGAGGCTTGACAGCTCAGCCCATCTCAAGATCTGCTGGTGCCAAAAGGATCCCAGGAACAGCATCTGAGGAGGTACCTGAAAGACTCCTGCAGCAGTGAGAGCCTGTACCACAGCAAATCAGGCACACAGCAATCACCTCCTGAGGCAAGGGAAATACAGGAATTCTTAAAGCTATTTGTTACCTTTCATTACTGAGATTTTTGCACTGCATATGCCTGCATTCATGCAAAGTTGTTTCAGTTTGTTGGGTTTTGTTTATTTTATTTTATTTTTTTTTTAGAGAAAATGTTTGCAGCCTATTTTGATTGCCCAGGAGGCCCAGAAAATCTCTACATGAAAGAAGTGATGAAACCAAATCCAGGAGAAGGAGAAGTTCTTGTGAAGGTCTCTGCCAGTGCTCTGAATAGGGCTGATTTACTCCAGGTACGTGTATGTTAAACAGATTTATGCACCAAGAAACAACACAGATTTTTCAAGCCCCTCTGTAAAGTCTTGACAGATCTGATGAGCTAAAAGAGTTTGAACCTGATGAGCATTTGGATGGGAGAGTTCATAGGGGAAAGAAATGTCTGTTGATTCAGCAGATAAGTGTTTCTATCTGAGTTAGTGCAGTGCTGGGCTGACATGGAAAGGCAGCTGCCTTTCAACAAAACATGTAAAACCAAAGCTCTGGTCTTTTTAGATCTTAGACCCTTTTCTGGGCATTTGAGATGAAAAGGAAATGTTCCAATGGCACAGTTCCACTGGGAGGAAATTTATTCAAATTCACATTCAAATTATTAGTTTGAGCTGCAAGCCATGCTCTGCAAATGGAGTCCATAGTATCTCCACAGCAGGGAGAGAGGGAACTCACAAATATTTCAATCTATACTTACTTTAAGAATAAGACTTAGGAAGAATAACTCTGAGGAAGCAAAAGTGTTTCCAGAGGCTAGAAGATCCTCCTCAAATTACTGCAACAGGGCAAAATCAGGATTAAACAAATAGGAATTTAGGCTGGAGATGTGTGAATGCAATATTGCAGGTCATTACACTCACTGATGGTTTTTCTTTCCTTGCCTTCTCTCTCTTTTTTTTTTTTTT